>JAGFZM010001211.1:1278739-1307084 GCA_017657215.1 Limnothrissa miodon
GCAGTCAGAACGGAGAAGACGGTCTTGAAGAGCAGACAGAATGGTTCGCCTTTGCGCATTTCCAGGTTGTGGCAAGAGGATAAAGAGCTATAATCCAGAAACTTTTCACAGGCTACCTCTATGTGAGCCAACTTTGAAACAGTGGCTTGTTTTGAAACTCGACGTCGAGACACCTGTTGATATTCTAAAACAAAGGGATTACCGTGTATGTAGCCGACATTTTGATGGAGACAATTTCACTGTGCACACAATGGGATCAAACCCCCCAAAACATACACATCTGAAGAAAAATGCCATCCCAAAAGCAACGCTAATTACTCCAGAGGTATGTATGAAATAGTTTGGTTATTTGCATGTAAATCACACCTGAGGAATCGTGTAACGGTATCACCAAACTTTGTGCTTGGTAACAATTCACTTAGCTTTGTATTCTGGTATGCTATTGACAGACATGAGATATGATATTGTTACTTTTATTTATTAGCATCTGAAATGTAGTTTGAGAGGAAGGAGTGGGTGGGGGTTTGGTAATGTGTGCATGGGGGGCCTTGAATGTTTTCCTGGTAAGATAACCTAGCCGAACGTGACTTTGGGTCTGCTGAAGTAGGGGAACTCTTCCACTGTATATAATCGGGCTCAAATAAATAAGGATGGCCATCAAATTAAAATGCATCGTCTTCAAATTCTTCATAAGACTCGGTGTCATCATATTCTGCCGTCCTTGCATGATTTGCCAACTACAATCGCACCAAGTCCAGTCCACGACTAATGTAAATAGTTTCGTGACTAATCAGATCACTGTACAGGACATCTTACGCAAGATTCCCATCACTGAGTAAAACCTTTTACAAGTTATGTTCATAGGCCTACAGTTTTTGGTATCGTGCTTTTCATTCTCATATAGACAGTCTCCATATATTTTCAGCTCGAATCCAAGCACTTCTACAAAGTTATTTCAAAGCTGTTTCCCTGACGTATTTGTTCGTCGGAACTCAGCAGTAGGCTTATCTAGGCTTAATTTCAAGATGGCGGCGAACGCAATATTCCATGAAGGTACAGTCTGTACAAACTGTCTTTTTAATAAAGTACCGGTGTACTTTCAAAGTTATCATTGTCTCGTTATAAATGTCAGGGCCCTCAGAAGTCTACCAATGAAGTGTGGAGTTACTTTGAACCTTTTAAATGGTGTAAAAATAGCGATTTAGCTGCATAGGCACAGTCATGCCCCTATAGCTAGCAGTGTACTAAGGCTAATGAAAGATTCGGCTAAAAATGGTTTACTGCGGAACGCGGGGGGTGAACGGAGGTGGGAATTTGATAGATGTTTGTACTTGGTAACATCTTCCAGTACAGCCCAGGTCCAAACCACACCGGACTTCTCCTTTAAACACGTTGCAGAGCATATCTAAAACGCACAATTTTTTATTTGCTGGGAAGTCGACTAGAAAAAAATCATCCAGGAGATGAAGGACAAAAGAAAGTTTGCACACGTTGAGCAAGATCCAGCAGAGAGCTTCGGAGAGCGAGTTAAAGATATGAGGGCTACTCTTCTCTGACAGCAAAGTAGAATTTTGCCTGCAATTTCACACCGAACAGGTGCCAATCGGAGGGGTGGATGGGCATGGAAGGCATCTGTAATGTCAGCTTTAGCTAAGAGAGCGCCTTTTCCTGCTACTTTAGTTAAACAAATTGCGTGGTCGATAGTAGCATAATGCAGCGAAAAAGGAGGGAGGGGAATCAACTTGTTGATGCTGGCCCAGGATTCTAACCTCTTTTTCCCGGAATATTTCCGGGTGGCAATCCCGATGGAATTAATGCGGAAAAGATTAAAAGGAGGAGAGGAGAAAGGACCAATAAAGTAGCCTTTATTGACTTCTTTAGATAAAAGTTCAGAAACAATTAGAGGTTCGGCGAGGGCTGACTGAAGGTTTCGAATTCCCACTCTAAACCCTTGGGAGAGGCCGGACAGAAGATAGTCAACAAAGACCGGGTTGCGGTGGGAGGCTAGAAACCGAGAGAGTGTAGGTATGTTAATAGGAGTAGAAGGGTGGGATGTAAGATTTTTTTGGTAGAAGTCCCCTGGTCTATCCGACGAGGTCTGATACGACGAGGGCACACAGACTTCCTTGCATTGGCTACAGACATGGGAAAATATACAGTTAGTGGCGCACAGGGATCTGGGTTGATGGGCAGGTGGGACTCGAGGGTTTGAAGCCTGGAGACAAAGCCTTTGAGAGCGTTGTTTAGGGAGCAAAGGGTATGGAGGACCGGGGTTGGATCACTGGGTTGCTGATGACCGCACTGGAAGGGAGTATTACTCCTGCGACGAGGAAGGGAGGTGTTTTTAGTTTTAGCCTTCCGTTTGGCAGGAGGCTGGGAGCGCTCATCTGCGGATGGGGGAGGATCCTCTGCCGCCAGACCAGCTTCCTCGTGGGGAGGGCTGCCGAGGGTTTTGTGGGCCAAGAGGACGAGATCTTCCTGGTTCGGTCGTGATGGCCTCGTGGGAAAATAAAGCCCAACGGGACTCGTTACGGAGAAACCGCGCACTTCTAGGAGGAATAAAATCTTTGTAGGGAGAATGCGAAGGTTCGCCGAGAAGTTGTGGGTAATCTAGATGGTCAGACATTACTCGGGGCAGACTGACGACGAAATGTATTAGAAATCAGAATTACAACGACGAAGCGAGAGCTACGTTGAAGTCGGTGTACTCTAGGTAGCAGAGAGAATAGTTAAGCAAGGCAGTTTTAAAGAAGCGCACAGACATCCCATTGGTGTGGAAATTGAATGAATGACGTAGAAGGTGGACCATGGGAAAATAAAGGTAAAACGCCGTGACTGGTTAAGATGGGGAGTGGCCTGATGTAGCGTGGGAAAACTCTGGATGACTACTATGGGCGGATTTGATTGGTTAAGCTGATTTGTCAATGAAACAAATTGTATCTTCCGGACAGAATTTTCGCCTTAGCTCTCATTTGTTTGCTATTACAGGCAGGGATGGTAGAGGTGGACAGAGAAAGCAAGAGTTGGGCCAGTTTATGTGAATCAGAATTCAATGATCATATGTGCATACTGTATAAACAGGTATGTTTGTAAGGTTATATGTGTCATATGTATATGTTTATGTATATAAAGACAACTGGTTTGTAATTCAAGATGACTGCTTCCATATTTATGCTTGAGAGTGTGCACACACAAAATATAAATTTTTGGGTCTCAAACACTTTTATTTGTGATTTGGATTGTGAACCAATTCTACCTGCTGCTTAGTTTCTTCCTCTTCCTACTGCCTAGAATTGCATGTAAAAGACTTCTAGTAGATGACCAGGGGGAGTTTTTTGAAAGAGAGAAAGATTGTACTTTGGTTAAATGTGCTTGTCTTTTCAACTGCCATTGACTGAAATGCTATTTGAATGTAGCACTGTGTTGGAGAACTCTTATATAAAAAACTGTTATGCTGGAATGTGTGTTTTTCATGTTAATGTAAGGTGAATGCAAGCTGCACTGCAAACAGGACATGAATGGTCCTTTACTAAATTATTAGTGAGGAATGGCATTTGGCCATGCAGTTGTGAGTGGGACCTTGCCATTTTTGTCGTTGGCTTACACAAACCACAGATCAAAATGAATAGTTGTGCACTGAAAAAAGAAAGCCTGAAAAACTTTTTTGTACATTAAAGGGATAGTTTGGGTTTTAACACATTGAGCCCCTTTCACAGGTTGTCTAAAATGCAATAAAGTGGTTGACATCGAAATTTTGGCGATTGCTTCTTTCTCTGCTATTTGGGAAATGTATAATCGCCTCAGCCTGCCTTCAAAATGGCTAGCAATGGGCATGTGTTGTTTCTATCCTTAAAACACTGGTTTTAAAAAAGTGCTACTCACCAAGTGGTTAGTGGTGCTCAATGATGTTCCAAAACATGTATCGTAGCGAAATAAAGCTTCCGTCATGTTTTATTTGGCACTTTGTTTATATGAAGGAGCAAATAGATCCCAATGTGACTTACAAAATGGCAAAAAAATACATGACAGAAACTGTATTTTGCTACGATACTTGGGTTGGAACATCAGCAAACGCCACTAATCACTCCATGAGTAGCACTTTTTTTAAAACCTGTGTTTTTGTGAAACAACAAATGCCCATTGCTAGCCATTTTAAAGGCAGGCAGAGGCGATTCTATATTTCCCAAATAGCCGAGACAGGAGCAATCATCAAGATTTTGGTGTCAACCACTTTATTTCATTTTAGACAACCTGTGAAAGGGGCTCAATGTGTTAAAAACCGAACTATCCCTTTAATGCTACATTAATGCATAATAGGAAGCATTAATGTAGCCTATTATGTCCCTTACTGGGTAATGTATTTCAAGATGCCGAATGACTATGGAGCAACGCCACCCATTCATGCCTATGTAAATCCACTTCCTACAAGTTCTACACAAGACAGGAAGACAGTTGCCTTGCCTTCATCACAATATGTATTAGGCAGTTCATGTACAGTTGTTATTGATTATTTATAATTAATAATAGTTCAGATGCAAAACCAATCCATAGGCTATATAATTCATATTGTTTTATTAAACTTTGTTAACAGGCCAATTCCAATTTATTGTTTTGGCTTGATTTGTTTTGACTTGATATTTACATTGCAATTTCATAGAGATTTCTTTTAAATTATATCTTGAAATTATTATAAACAATTAAATTTTTGCGTAATTCTAAATATGTGCTTAGAGGGGTTTGCATCTGAACATCAGAACTTAAATGTATCCTCCAGAGGAGCATCTGGGCCTACTAGGACCCTCTAAATGCTTTCTTACCTGTAAAACTAGACAGTGAATTTCAGTCCGTCTTCCCAAACTGGACAAACATATGTCTACATTTTCACATTTACATATTTAACAGGTGGTTCTGGGACAACTCTTTGTCTGTTATCACTTGTCCTTTGCAACATAGTTTGGAAGGAACAGATGCATCTTCTACCACTAGATGGAGACTTCACCCAAATTATTCTTTAGCAAAGAATTTCCTTTTCTTTACACATCAAAGTAGGAAGGAATAGGAAAGGAATATTGTTGAAATATGGTTTGATTCCTGGCCTGGGATAAAAGATATGCCAATTTTTATTAAGCACATGTATAAATTGACTATATAGATTGGTATTACAGTTTTTCTCCATTGGTTTGGCTCATTTCTTGAAACCGAGATGACATTCTTAAAACTATAAGGTCATTTGGCCAAACAGTCTTACAGTTCTACACAACATTATAGCTCACTAGCAAAATCAAATATCTTTCCCTAAACTCTTCATACATGCTTCAAAAGCAGATTCCTTTCCCATATAAAAGGTCAGTACAGTCAAAATAGCACAGATCCTTCTCAATTGCCTTGGCACATGTGCATTCATTTAGTGCTTTTGTCTAAATAACCTGGATGGTTTAGCACAACACCATGGATCCCCTGCAAAAGCTCATATCTCTCCCAAAACAGTTTATCCATGTGTCAAAACTAATGTAAGTAGTCAGTGCCCCCAAAATGCATCGTCCCTTTGGCATTGTGTAAGCACTACAAGTCAAAATGCTTAGATGTTTTGTCACTTTCGCAGAGGTATAACTGGAACTGCAACTGGAAAAACATAAAGGTACTTCCATATATGATAGCAGTACTCTGTACTGTATAAACACAAACAAAAAAAAAAGAGAATAATTGTGATGAGCGGTTGAAATTCCCATTGTCCCACACGATTAGATATGAGTGGTAGGACAGGCCCTTCGAGACCTCTCTAATTTTCCTGGACCAGATCAGTTAAAGACAAGTGCAAAATGACAATCTTTGGTATTTCAGTGTTGTAGGGGCCTAAACTGGGGGGTGTATGGCCACATCATTCTCATATATGACAACACAAATTGTTAGAGCAGGGGTCTTCAACCTTTTTCAGCTCAAGGACCCCTTGGCTGTGAGAGCGACTGAGCACGGACCCCCACATCTGTGGGGTAAGATAGCTGCCAAAATATTTGTGTCCATATATTTGATACACGTGCGTATTTAGTTGTGCATAAAATAAACATTTGTGACTTCTCAAATGAGTTCAGTCATGCATAAAATAAAGTGTGTGTGTGTTATCCACCAGAATACAAATGGAAAAAAATGCTAATTCAAAAATTACAAGTACAAAATCAAAATTTAAAATTTCAAATCTCAATATTATGGATACCACTTTGCACACGTTACTCAACTGTCAAAATACGTCATCGCCCCATTCACAGGCATTACTTGTTGAGAAAATAAACTTTTTGACAGCTATCTTACTCCATACACACCTGGCCCACCTCAAATCCTGCCGTCATTTGGACCGTCAGTCGAGTGCCTACATGCATGCACGCACACACACGAACGCTCACATTCTAAACTCGTTTCTTTACATAGTTGCATAAATTCGCCCTATAACAGAATGAATGTCACAAGGGTTAACTAGCAGGATATATTCAGCTAAATTCAGGCAAAACGTAATTAGCTCAAACTGATAAAGACAGAAAGCCTCTTCCTCTTGTGTCAAATAACTTTGTCTTTCAGAAGGAAACACAAACACATGAGATTATCGTTATCGTTTTATTGTGATGGAACGTTGGATGAATGAATTCGCGTAGAACGCCTTGAAGCGCAAAGACCGCAGACTCTCTTAAAAAAACAACAAAGCAAAACATCACACAGAACAAATACCCTGCAAAGTTCAGGGTCCATCAGTCCCGACACTGAACAGACGAATCAAACGTAATTTATCTCTCGGAATGAAAAGAAGGAGTTTGCTGAATACGAAGCTATTTAACTAAAACGCAAGACTAAGACTGCAAGAGAGAGAAAGAGGATCTCTGGAAAAGCACGGGGGGAAGTGTTCTTTAATCGCGATGATCCAACTCAAATAAAAAAAAGACCACAAGGGTCACATTTTTTATTATAGGCCTAGTGGGACGAAGAATTAAAGATAACTGATCAGCTACCAGGTCCTAATGAGAGCACTGAACCTGGTGAGTGGAACAGAGCTTATCTGTTCTAGGACGGATTTGGAATTTGCGAGGCAATGTCACATCAGGCTCAGGCTGAAGTGGTGTATTTGTACATTTATGAATGCTAATGTGTTTTGGCATAGGTATTCATGGGTAGCCTACAATGTGTTATTTAAAAACGAATATGAAGCTATTTTCTTTTGAACATTATGTTAACTATCACAAATTGTATTTTTTGGAAGAGAAAAAAAATGCATCAGACGAAATATTTTCGCGGACCCCCTGCAGTACCTCCGCGGACCCCCTAGGGGTCGCGGACCCCCGGTTGAAGACCCCTGTGTTAGAGTATATTGCAAAAGGTTTTGATTATGGAGAAGACTATATAGTCAGGCAGAAAGGCTGCACTCAGTGACTTATACCTCTGCTATTGTGAGGCGATGGTTTACAACATGGTCTATAATTATAGCCTGAATTTTGTACGGGACAGTATGGTGTCCTTGTGGTCATCTGCCTCTTCTCCCTATTCCACCACCTTGCATCCTCAAATCTCTCTATTTCTTCATCTTCCTCAAGCAGGAAGTTGCCCTTGTTCATTTACTTTACTTCTTTTTTCAAACTGCAAATGGTCCTGGCCCTGGCCATCTCTATATATACATGTTTGGCAACATTCACAATCATACGTAAACAGCTATTGTCAGGTAACTAAACAATATTTTGGTCACCTTGTTCTTGTTTGCTAAAAGGACAATTCACCTTATTGTCAATTACTGTCATGAATTTTTCAAATGCTACAAGAAATTCATAAATGAGGTTCATGATATTATACTCTTGACTAATTTTGACAATTGAACAGACTATTCTGCATATGATGACTTAAGCAATGAAATCATGCTGATATGTTTTGGAGAGAGCAACCATTACACTGAAAAATCAACTAATCAGTTTAGATCAGCAAGATCTATTTATTTGGAAAATGTGCTTAATGTGGGCTCATTGTGCTAACTGTAGGCTACTTGTAAATAAACATTTGCAAAAAAGCACTCAGTCACTTGAGACATGTACTAAGGCATCTGCAATTTGATCAAACCAATGAGAAATTACATTCTGTTGTGAACAGGTGGTTTGGAGATTTGTCCATTTTATTTTGAGAATGTCATCTCGGTTTCAAGAAATGAGCGAAACCAATACTGTAATAATAAAGTGTGAAGTAAAAACCAAAATGAGTTTGACATGTCCTGTACAAATCTGGCTTTGTGTTTACAATATTTTAATCACAGGGCACCAGCTCTGTGACCATCCATAGTCTCAGGACTCTTTGAGCCATTATACTGACAGGGACCCCTTATAGCTTTAGCACATCATGCATTTGAAGGCATTGGTTCACCATTCTACACTTGGGGAAATTATACACATCTGTGTATAAGACAAACATCCTTCGATTTGTACTAAATAAGTCAAAATTGTATTGTATAGTAAACGTTTTACGCTATCTGATGTACTCTAGGTACAAGTCATGTAGACGAATGGTGTTGATTCACATGCTAACACTTGGAAATTCCAGTTCCTATTTTTCTCTCTCACCCGCCTGGATGAAATGGCCACCCTATAACAGAGAATTCCAGGATACGCTCTGTATGATACACCCAACCACTGTTGTGTGTAGAATGCAGCTGGATAGAAGACCACTAAAATCACAGAATGACCATATCCATTACATTGTTATGAACATGAGACAATAGTTAGGGCATTGTTCTCCGACATGTGAGTTATCATATCCTAAGGAGTTACCCAGTAATGACGTGAGGCAGGGTGTAACAAGACTTTTACTTTAATGGTTATATTGTGTAGGAAGGATTAATAGCTTACACAGAATTCAGTCAGAGAGAGACAGTCGTGGGGTGAAAGTCCTGCTCACACAACAGCACTGTCGTCACTGCCCATGCGTGTTCCTCCCCTGTGGCTGGGTGAGAGTGATAGGGCCGCCTGAGGACAGGCTTCTGTAACGCCAGTTTCCCAGCAATAAGGAGGAAAAAAAATATATATATATTGCAGTGATGAGTGGTCAGATGTGCACATGGGAATTGCATG
Source organism: Limnothrissa miodon (assembly GCA_017657215.1). NCBI lineage: Eukaryota > Metazoa > Chordata > Actinopteri > Clupeiformes > Clupeidae > Limnothrissa > Limnothrissa miodon. The sequence continues at coordinate 1,287,829 of JAGFZM010001211.1, forward strand.
ACAAGAACGATGTCTTCTAGACAAATTGTCAAACATTTCCCCTGAATTGTTGCATACAACCCCACAGTAAAGAAATGTTGGTTCTAAAATAAGACATTCTATTTATGTCTCCTGGGAGACACTTTCCCCAAAGGAAAAAAACAGGACAAACCAAAAATACTTAAAAATAGTCTGTGGTATTACAGAATTGGAGCCTGGGGAAATATTAGGTAATTGATAAACTAGAAAAGATAAAGGGATGGGTCTTCAAAATGATTTTTTTATTATTATTATTTATTTTATGGGGCTTTTTGCCTCTATTTTGATAGGACAGTATAGATAGACAGGAAATGAGTGGGAGAGAGATAGGGAAGGATCGGACTTGAACCCAAATCGCCGGATTCATGGTATGACGCCTTAGCCCACTGAGCCACGGCGCACTCTTCAAATGCATTTTAACAATCACTTAACTATCATGCTCCCCAATTGAATTGACTGAGACCTTCTGGTGTTGACAGTGAACTGATAGCTTCTCATTGCTCATTGGATGCAACAGTATAAAAAGTATATAAATGCAGTCAAGGGCGTCAGTTTATTTTTAAAAGTGCTGGGGACAATAACCATAAACTTAAACATGGTTTGAAGAGTGCCGGGTACATGCATTCATCCGTTTGACGTTCCATTACAATAATACTGCATTAGGACTACGGTCTATTCAGTATTCATAGGTGTATTCAATCAATAAAGGTTTACGCATACGTGTTTTGTATCGTTTTTACAAAGAGCGTTGGAACCACAATCGGGCTATGACTATGGCAATGTTAAGAAGACAGCAATTCAATGGGTTTCCGAACTTAACATTTATTGGGAATTTTTAAAACATGACATCGCCGGGCAAACTTCATAACAGAGAGCGAGCATGGGAAAAAAAAGTTTAGGCTACCTGGCCGTAGAGGGGATATGAAAACAAAGGTGGCATACTGAGCATCAACCTTTTGTAGGAGAGAAATCTGTGGCAAGTAGCAGACTATCTCGCTGTATCATGTCTTGATGCATAAATGCCCAGAAGAGAAAGTAAACGGAAATTCCACCGGGATCTGGCAAATCTACACTATCATCAAAAAGGTTCACTCATTGCTAACGTCACAGTCACAGATTGACAGTGCAAGAGTTTAGGAGAAGCCCACCTTATGCAAGGTTATTTAAGGATACATCTATCTCTACCAGACCACTATCCACATAATAACACCAGGATACAACTGTTTATGCATAACCGATTTGGAACAACCAGATCAATCGTATTTAGCCTGTAAAGCCAGCACAGTAGACCATCATGTAAACAAATACCGGTACACAGACACAAATTTGAAGTAAACCAATCTTCTTACCTTACCGCCCTCCACATCCAGGTTATGATGTTCATTATAGTTATCAATTTTCACAAGTGTCAGAAGTGCTTTTACAGACAGCTAAAGCGTAGCCATATGATATTTTCTGAGGCTAAGACCGTACTGCATTATGTCTAAGAGAAAAAAAACTGATAATTCATCCTAATAACTGATCATTTTTCAGCAAGCAAAAATGTGCTGCAGTCCTACTCACAAGACGAACTAAAATTAGCATGTTATATCTTGTTTGATATTAACTTGCAGTTACAGTTAGCCTAACTAAAGTTATAGACCTTGCCAAGCAGTTGTAACATGCCAGCTATGCAGTCTGCTTTGACTAGAAATCGTCGTCTCCAGATTTCTGTCTTCAACTCTTTTTGGTTAACTGGTACACTTTTATACAGTAAGCCTATATGTGATTTAAAATGCACATGTATAGCATACATGATGTCATATACTATATTTCCATAGCTATTGCTACTCTCACAAGCGACGTGACGAGATGAAAAATGATTAACTTTAGCCTACATAGTTATTTTTTATTAATGGGCTGAATTATCTGATCATTTTGTCCTCTACTGTCACGGCCACATCCGCAAGTTTCCATTCCTTGTGGAGAGGCCGGTGTTGTGAGCCTCTCAAAAAACATAGTTAGGCTACATTGTTGCAAGTAAAGGAACATAGCTGTTGTTTCTGCGGCTCCGGTGGATTATTAATGGGGATTTTCGCTTTAAATGTAACCATTTGAACCATTTTTTACCTAATTAATGACAAATTGATAAACATTGTTAAATAACAAAACTGTTCATCATAAATAGTGCTGGGGACTTGTCCCCAGCCTCCCCAGTTAAAATGACGCCTATGAATGCAGTCCATTTCTAGGTTGGGTCACTGAATGGTAAGGGAGAAGTCTCGAAAGAGGGGTGGTGGCAGTGCATTACAGGTAAAGAAATCTGGCTAGCAAGCTAAGCCAATTAAGACTGGACTAAACTCTTACTGGCTATATCACCCATTGAAAAGTCTATAATCAACTATGGCTCCAGTTATATGCAGATATGCAGATCAATTGTACCATGATCTGAATGTGTGAAGGCTTTGTGTATCTTGAACTGCCACTCTTGGGCAGGACTCCCTGGAGAAGAGTTACACTCAGGGGCCTTCCTGGTTTTATAATGAAGGTTAAATAAAACAAAGAAATAACCTGCTGTTCATCAATTAATGAGGTGTGGTTAGAATGCTACTTTACTGCACTTCCTAATGCTACAGTTGTGTGGTTGTGTAGCTTGGGTGGAGTAATCACGTCACCACTATTTTTACAATTACCGCTGGCCGTGATGGATGCCCGTCTAAGGCCTTGTTGACACAATCTAGTTATACCCTATACATCCATACACATATCCAGTAGGCTAGCATACAGAAAACACAATAGTTTGATCTCTTCATTTCTATGAATCTCTACTTTGAAAACAGGCTGTCATTGATAAGTTACTACCACTCTGGGGCCTAGGACCTATAATCAAAATAAGCAAAGCATTAAAACGTGGTATTGGGTATTACCTCATACTGAGGTTTCTTTACATGGCCATGTGTAGCGAAATTGGTCCTGTGTCCTGTGCCAAACAAAGAAGTCCACGCATGACAGTTCTGAAAACCCACCATGACCCTGTATTTTATACTGTCCCTAAAACATGCAGGGCCTTAAAAAAATCACTATTCACTATTCCTAGTAATATTGTATGCATCTAATTAGCTTAGTTGCAGCATCAGACGCAACATGTTCAAACTTGTCTTTTAGAATAAATGTATGGAAACTTATTTGTTGATTTATAATATTGATTCAATGTGAACCTTCATTTAAGCTACTTTGGTAAAATGTAAAAAATCCAAACATTTTTTCAGCCTAAAATTAGCTTCATTGGTAAAATGTATTCGTATGTTATTTTTATCTGTCTGTGGCCTAAGGTCAGGTGTATCTTACACACTACTTCCTTAGAGTCCTTTGCACTTGTCTGAAATGGGCGTTCTCGGCAGAAGAGCGCCGTTGCATTCACTGCTGGATGATGTCACTGGGTGACAAACTTTCAAATGCGTGGCGTTGCTCAGACAGCCGTATATAAACAGAGAAGGGCATAAACAGATCACAACAACCTCGAGTGCTCACAGAGGGCAACCCAAACCGCCTGAAAATGTCTTGCGCTTTCGAGAACATCCACTGCGTCAGCCCCTCCATCAATGGGGTCAAATTTGACACTGCTAAGCGCAAAAAAGCAGTTGCCAATATATTCGAGAATATCAACCAGGATGTCGTGCTCAAACTTTTTGTCAGGTCTGGGGACATCAGAGCGATGGAAAGAGTGAGGAGCATCTACGACTTCTGTCAGGATCCTGAGGGAAGCGCTAAAGCACTGATGGCTTTGCAAGACGAACGGAAAGACAAGTTCTTCCATATTACAGGGTTATCCAGGCAGTCCATGAAATTCCGCTGACTGACGGCAGATGTTTCTGGCTCTGATGAAATGGATAGCCTATGCTATGCTCCGTGTGATTGGATTCCAGTGCATGCCTGGCTGGCAGTGGTGGGGAATGATGAGGCAGAATGAACCCAGCTACGCCATGGCTTGGATGCAGTTGTGAACTTGTAGTTTATCATCAAGCTGCTTTCCTGAATGTGAAAACGGATCTACGAAGAAGTCCAGGAAAGCAGGACAAATGCATGCAGCTCCTTGTGTGCGTGTGAGGTGAAAGTCAGCTTTGTTCTGCTAAAACTCTACGAAAATTCTACGATAGACTGCTCACATTCGAGTAGTCTGGAAAACTGTAATGACACTTCCAAGTTGACTTGATTTTTGGAACTGTTCAAGATGACCACAGAGACAAAATTGTCTTCAAATATGCTCTTGTAACAGAACTGTGCTCTTGTAACAGAACTGTGCGCAAATCATTTTGGTTAAATAAATATTTTACTTAATTTTCCTTTGTCTTTTGTTTGGTTGAACATATAGGATTGGCTAGCCTATCAACAACTGAGTCATTATTTAGTCGAAAATATATCTAAATATTTATTGTTAGGTGACGTAAATTATTCTACTAAAGAGGATTTTGACATGTTGTCAGAAAGTACTGTTTAGAGCCAGTTCAGTAGATGCACACACCTGGGCAGGGTGGTCTTCCACCTGAGGTAGGGACACAATAAACATCCAAGGTAGTACTATGCATTCTAGTCCCACTGGTCTTTGCAAGGATATGCAGAGGACTTGGGTATATCCGTTTATTATTAGTGTCTAGTCATATCTACATACATTCTGTATTAGATCCGTAAAATAATTACAAATCCAGATGGACTCACTGAGACAACCTGTGGTGAAGATTATGTTTTGGTTGGGGTTGGGGTGGGGGGGTTCATGTCTACAGCATCACTTCAAATATATGTATACATTTTTAATATAAATTTCACTGTTCAAGTATTAGTTCAATGTATTAGTTTATTGGGAACTTTACTATCACTTTACTATTATTGGGATACTTACTATCAACTATCAAAAATTTGATAGTTTCACTCACGCCACAGGCAGTTTAGCCCAATTTATTTTGCTGACTAAGCAGAGATAAAAAATTATTTATGCAGCGAGAGGGACTCCCTTGCTTATCAGAGGCGCAGCATGTTGCACTAGTTTCAACTGGTTTTGGTCTGCTCACACGAGCTAAAAGCTGTTTTGAGGGCATTTCAGTTAACGAGCCTCTCTGAAATCACTAATCTGATGTTCAACCCCCTTTCCCCTTGCTCCAGAATGTAAACAAAAAGGGAAAAATACATGCATTTTATACATAACAAAAATCAAACCATTATACTTTAAATACAATTTTAGACCAATAACATTATCATCAATGTCAAATATCAGTCATTTCTCTATCTCAATCTGTCACTTTCATTTCCAACTTATCCTTAACATTAGGGAATTTCAGTCATGCCTTGACGTCAAACCGCATCTGTTACATCAACAAAAGTCCTTGTGATCGACATTTTATCATTCCATCCTCTAATTACAGTGCCATTGTTTCCAGCAGGAAGAGCGCCCTTATGCTGGAATCATCACACCCTAGGTACCATCACACACCCTCTTCCTGTCTGGGGAATGGCACACGCACTTGGCATGACTGAGGGCTCCCTGTTCCCACTGTTGTCTCTAAAAAACTGCTTTAGAACCTTTGGTTCAGGGTGCACTGTGTGTTTAAAGCGCGTTTCCATGGGGATGGCAACTGTGGACCCTGAGTCAGCAAAGCTAATGTTTCCCTGAGCAGGAAATCCCTTCTGTCCAGTCTGGTTTAGACTGGTCTAACCAGAGCACCTGACAAAAAATTAAATCCCAACCACCTGCTGAATCCCTGGCTGTGTTGGTCAGAGTTGACTGTAAGAAAGAACACTTAATGCAAGCAGTTCTCTGAGATAACAGTAACAAGAACAAGAATAAAAGGCTTGGTGTAGTTTTCATTTATCTTTAAATTATCGAAATATTTCTCAGGGAGGGAGGGGCGTATATGAAGATATGATTTGCTAACAAGTGGACCTTAGATTACATTGACCTGTCAGTTGATATTTCTCAAGTTGTTCTTGATGACCTTGTTCCCTTGGACATTACACAAAACAAATCATATAGTGAAAACATTCATGGGATTTAATACAAGCCTCTAATTTGCAATAAATATCCCAAAGAGTGAGAAGTTAGAACGGTACTGTAACTATGACTACTGGTGAATATCTTGTCCTGCGGAATCCTGGAACTTTGCCAGTGTTGTGTTGGCGTTTCCTGACTTGTGGGAGTATCCTCAGAACTACATTACTCACTCTTTGTGCATCAGTTTGTCTCAGTCAGGCAGTATTTAGTTTCTTAACAACTACAGCCATCCTAGAATACTGGGTTCTCAAAACCCAGTTTGTCACAAAAGAGCTCTTTTCCAATGCTATTAATTTAAGCCATTTTTTATTATTTCGGTTAACCTTGGGACAGTTGCAGTTGAGTTAATGTTATCCGATTTGCCTTTATCCAACAAAAAATAATCATGATTTTACTGATATGAAGGGAGAAGCACAACAAAGGCATGTCATTTTTAAATACTTTTGAAAAATGAGATATAGCGTTTTGGGAAAGAGCTCAAATTGGTAAGGTATGTGTTAAGTGGCGAATTGTTGAGTGGTGAATTGCCTCTGTAACACACTTTCACTTTCCTGGAGCTAAATGACTTGTCTGGCGTCTCTGAGTGTCCCGGAGACTTTGGGATATCCTCCTGCATAAAAGACATCCTTCCCCAAGTCAAAGGTCATGTCACACAAGCATTAAACTAGCTTGTATATTAACTGTACACAAATGAGCTGCCTGTTGCAATTATACAGTTTCGCTGCACCAAAGTTCTTGCATTGTTTTTGCCATTATTATTTTATTGTTATTATTTTATATAATTAAATTGACCTGTAGAATAAAACTAACACCGGAAGTGCCTTAATAGTTGCAAGCAGACTAACTTCAATAACACCAATCATTACCACCAAACACAGTTTAAATAAAAATGATCTCCATCACTAACAGAAATACAGCATTACGGTATGTCTATGGGGATAAAAAGTATTTTGCATTTAGTACTCTTTCATACACACACACACACACCAAGTTTTGTTTGACACTGTTCTTTAAGTCAGTCTTGATGTTATCACATACAGTTCATTTGTTGTTGCTAGAAGCAAGCTTATCTCCAGTTCCCATGCAGGCATTACACTGAAAGAGTGAAGCCATCACAGTCTTCAGACAGCACACTATATTGAGCTGACGAGATCTCTATCTGACTGGGTCACTTGTCTCCTTATCTATCCACAAAGTTTGGACCTGTATCAGACATCAAGTTCTTCAGGCCCAGAAGTCCATTTACGGCAGCTCTACCTTCCTCTATCTCCTGACAAGTGTCTGAGACGGTCATTAATCTTACAGAATATATTTAATGGGACAGTGTGTACGAGGGCTTTGGAACAGATAAGGGTCATTTGGCAGGAGACCTCAGTACAAAAGTCTCTTGAGTAAAGTTGTTGCTCCACCACCATAGAAGCACTGTAAACGTGGGACATCACTCCCTCCTGTGGTCATTTGGAGTGCTGATTTGCACATTTGCTAAGGGGGAGCGTGTGCTGCCATCATTGCTCTGATGCCACCCACTGGCCATCATGTGTAGTACAGGTGCTGCTTGTAGATAGGCCACTGCCTGGAGGCATTTCAATTGGATTGGTGGTCCCCCTGGAAGGATGTTTACTTGGTAACCTTGCACACTCTATAAATTAGAGTGGATGCATTAAGTGAAGCATTAAGTTACCATTCTTTACTGTGCAAGAAAGGTCTACTAGCTACGAAGGTGCTTTTTAAAATGTAAAATATATACTATAATATATAATATTTTTGGCAAGTAAGGCAAATAACCCAGAGGGTGCCTTTTGGTGAACTCATAATTGGGTTCTATAGATTTGTAATGCAAGAAAAATGTCTTTTTCGTCATTAAAACTCTACATTGATTAACCCACACATGCAATCTGAGTTACCTGTGGTGCAAATTTGCATTGTCTCTCTAGCTGTACTTGAGACAGACTTTCTGTGCATTGCTAAACATGCTGAACAAACAGAGTTAATGAGCACTCTCTCTCTCTCTCACACACACACACACACACACACACACACAAAGACACACACACACACACACACACACACACACAAAGACACACACACACTCAGCTCTACTCAGCGCTCCAGCAGCCCATCCTATGATCTCATCTGGTGCAATTAAAACAGCCCTTCCATCGCTCCATGACACAAGTCTTTAATCAAACAAGCTGTAGACACAGCATCAGACATGCCCACATACACACCCACACACACACACACTCACACCCACATTCACACACTCACACAGTACATATACACACACAGAGATACACACACACACACTGCTGTGAATGCATGAATTTTTAAAGTCCAGGTTTGCACCACTGACAGGCTTAACAACCTGCTGCAGTGTGGTCAGGCCCAGGGTGGAGGGGTGGGGGATGTCAGCTGTCCGTGGCTGGAAACAAGCCTTATCTCCCCCATACAGCTGCATACGCCGCAGCCAATAGGGGGGCAGCAGCCTAGAATGGGGTCTGTCTGAAAGAGTCCCTCAGGCATTACTGCTTCACCCTCCACCTCAGTACATAGAGAAGAGAAAAAAAATGAAAGCCTCTCAATTAACTTCTGTTAATCAAACCTGGTATTTTTGATAAGACGGGGTGAAGACCTTGTTTGAAAAGAGTACAGGGAGCCAAGTACTTTTATTCTTACAGACTTACACAAATGAATACATACTGTATACATCACCATGTGCATGTTTGTGTGTGTGTGCATGTGGTGGTAGTAGTAGTAGTAGTAGAATACAAATTAGATAGCATGCTTTAAAAAAATAAACCCCCCAGCTATCAATGTCTTAATGCTACTTATTGACTCGTTTGAGACAGCGTGAACGTTTGTTGTCAGCTCACCGCTGGCAAATCTGCTCCAACGGGCCCCGGCTCATCTTGCTTGACCTTTCTGTGGAGGCAGGCTGTGGCCGCTAACCCTGTGGTGAGCTTGAGCGTGACGCCGCATTAACCCACAGGGTGCATCTAGTTAACAAGGTCTCTGCCTCCGATGGAGCCCTCAGGACGGCAGAGAAACACTCCTCTGTGGCAGGAGCTCCGTGTCTTTGCACTGGGGAGCAAGGCCAAACAACGCTATGAGTGCATCACAGGGTCTTCTTCTCTCCCCAGGGCGTGAATGACTGTACACATCGCATACGTCAATTATAAAACACACACACACACACACACACATGTGCGCATACAACGCACACACACAAACAAAGTTACCTGAAATTTGCTTTACAATTAGAAGAGATAAAATCTTACTGCTATATTTGTTTCTGTACAGAAATAGGAATATGATGTGTGTGTGTGTGTGTCTGTGTGTGTGTGTGTGTGTGTGTGTGTGTGTGTGTGAAAGAATGAGAAACACACCAGATTATCACAGCTCTGAGATGATTAGTTGCACTGGCAATTCAATATCTAACTCAAAGCTTGATTGTTTTCTTGCTTTTTAAGTGGCCGACGTTATTTTTATTCAAAGTAAATAGCTACGAAGATAGACTTCAACTCGAGTTGGTGACTATTTTCCACAAACTTCCTTTTTTCCCAGATGTTCTGTGAGTACCAGATGGCAGTCTAAAATGAATAATCCACATAAACATCACAGAGTAATTACAAAATGTGCCTATGTAAACAGTCCATCTTTTTTATGTTAATGATTAGAATGGTTCTTTCAGTGTTGGAGAAGTAGATCCTCAAACCGCACTGTAGAACCCATTTAAACACAGAATAACTACAGCATTAGGCTTTGGGATGGAGCACTGTATTAACCACTGTTGTCTTGTGGAAGAGCCCATGGATGTAATTAAGAGGCTTCATGTAAACAGGTGCACTGGATGTTGCCAGGATTGATAACAAGCCTGAATGCACTTGCTGTAAAAGATGTATCTATCAACCTGGCCATGACCTTGATCTTTTCAAACTTGAACTTGTTTAGATTAATTTCGAAACTAATCTTTCTGTTGAAATCCAGAACCTTGCACATGAGTAACAAATTAGACAGGTGAACACAGTCTCCATTTGTGATGAATTTGTGTTTCTCATGTTTAATGCTCCAGTCTTCCTGTTAATAATTAATTCCTATTAATTCCAGTCTTCCTATTAATGTTTAATATTTCATTCCTTGCAGCATCCCTAATGGGATGGTTGAGACAGTGTAGTGATTGGCTAGCCTGGCTTGCGCGACAAAGCTCATGGGAGCTTAGTCTGGCCATCCTACATTACTAATGCGTCCATCAGATGCCTCTGTATACTACTTGACGAATCTACAACCAATCAGACCACTCGTTCCGATGACGTATGCCTAAGCTCGTTTCTCATTGATGCCCACAGATTTGGGAAAAATAATTCCTCTAAATCGGCACGGGCACAGCGTCACAGGAAGTATGGGCGGGCCCAGGCTAGTGATCGTCCTCATCCCTTGCAGGATCCCGCTGTGTGAGCACAACAGAGTGTCTCCCCTTGTAAATGCTTTGACACTATTCATCTCTCTACACTACAAGCAATACACCTCCAAAACTGCCTTTCCATTAGTCATAGTGTTCTTTTAAGGCAGCTGGACTTTTTTTAAGCTCAAAGAAGTCCAGAGTTGCCTTTAACTGAACACTATAACTAGCACAACCTGGATGAAAGAGAAATATTCGCCTTTACATTATTAAATGACAAATTCTTCAAATCCCGTTGAATCCCAAAGTCCTTAATAGCCACGAAGCACAGAAGCAGCCAGGTGGGGGGGCCCAGACAACCTTCCTCAGACGGCTGACTTTGGAGTGTGTGCACAGTGTTGGTGCCGCTAGATCGCACTGCCTAATTAGATACTATTGATCTTAATCAATCGACAGAATGAACATTAGCGTCTCTGGATCAGTTCCTGCGACAGTGAAATTGTGATCAAAGAAAGTTGCCAACAAGGTCAAACTTCTTTCCACACCCAGTCCCAACACTAAATAATGAAAAGCAGACTTTCAGTTCAGACACACTTCAAAGGTAAGCTTAGCCCAAATCCCTTATGCCTTCTTCACATTTAATCAGCTGAAGATCTTTTTAACCTGCGTCCAGGGATTGAAAGAAGTAATTTCATACATATACCAGAAACACTGAAAAATACACAGTATTCTGATTCTGATATTCTGTTCTATTCTAGTCTGTCACAAGGAGGGTAACAGTGATGTAATGTCGGTTGAGCTAACTATTTATGACTGTAAAATCTCTAATGAATGTGTTTGCACATCCAGTATCCTAAATATAATCAAAACTGGGATAAGCCTCATATTCGGATGCTGAAATGCATGCAAACCATTGCAGACACTGTTGATTTGCCAGGAAATTAGGATTTATGAAAGCTGTCACATCATTTGAAGCATACAGTAAATGAGTCTGTAGCCTACATGTTGTACATGTGTGTGTTTGTGATTTTTTTTCTGTGTGTGTGTGTGTGTGTGTGTGTGTTTGTTGTATGTAACTGTGTGTGACTCTAGTCTACCCCTCCTCTCCTAACCAAATGCATCCACTTGAGTCCATCCATCCTGAATGAATGAATCCGACACTTCCAGTTAAATGCAGTGCTCCGTGACAAAGCACAGCAATAGCAACCCACTCCAGCCCGTACGTGAGAGGAGCTGTGAGCTTTGGCACAGCTGCTACCCCAATTAGAGCGCAGCACTAAACAGATCACTTAACATGGCTGTGTAGCAGGCCATCTGAGCAGACCCTCTTTGAGTGCAGAAGACCCTCCATTAGAAAGCAGGCATGGGAGTCGCAAACGCAAACACGATCTGCAAACACAAAAACGAGTAGCCACTAATTGTGAGAATTGGACAAGCTTCACTTTTTTAATAGACGTCTTGATGCGTGCTGATTTAATACCACACTAAATTTGATCTTGACACACAGGACAAACAATCAAAAAATACGAAAACTGAAATATGGTGAATTGGAAGCACCTGTGATTGTGTGTTCACTGTGTTCACCTCAGTGCAGTAATCATGCACGACAGCTTGAATGGGCTGAGAAGAGGGACAGGACCACTGCACTCATTGGCTTTCTGGAAGCCTGTGGCCGCACCAGAGCCCGTCTACGGGGAGCTGGTCCACTCTCTATTAACTCCATTGTACCGGATTTTGCATGCAATCTGTTGAAATTCCGCTAGTTTTGCTGTCGAGCAAGTGAAAAATGAGTTGTGGTCTATGAGGCTAAGCGGCTAAAACTCGTTGTTGTCACAGTTGACAACTTAATTTCTTAATATACGTTGTGGTAGTAGATACCTGAGTATAGATTTTCCACTAGAAATGAAATAAAAAGTCACTCATGTCCTTTCTGCTTTTCATAGGATGGGCCGCTTTCCGTGTAACATGCTAGCATTTAGCTCATAGATGCTGAGAAATCGCGACCGATTACTACCGTCGTGAAGCTGAACCAGGCACCAGCTGCCGACTGTCACAGGGGAAGAAAGTAGCGATTGCCGTAAAGTGGTTCGCTTTTGTGTCACGTGACATGTAAACTTTAAAAGGTTTTTTAGGAATAACAACACATATTAAAAATTGTAATTGGTCAACTAATTGTCAAGTCAAGTTATCCTGCATCGCATGCATTAATGCAATTTAAGGAGAAAAAATTATATAAAGAGAAATGTGGTATTGGGGGGCGCAGCTCCATTTCCACCCATTCATTAATCACTTGCTCGGGAGAGAGTGAACATTCTCCCCATATTGAAAATTCTCTGGTCGCACCATCACGTCTGAGTGTGTAGCCAGAGCCCATCTACGGGGAGCTGGTCCACTCTCTATTAACTCCATTGTACCGGATTTTGCCTGCAATCTGTTGAAATTCCGCTAGTTTTGCTGTCGAGCAAGTGAAAAATGAATTGTGGTCTATGGAGCTAAGCGGCTAAAACTCATTATTGTCACAGTTGACAACTTAATTTCTTAATATACGTTGTGGTAGTAGCTACCTGAGTACAGATTTTCCACTAGAAATGAAATAAAAAGTCACTCATGTGCTTTCTGCTTGTCATAGAATGGGCCGCTTTCCGTGTAACATGCTAGCATTTAGCTCATGGATGCTGGTTGGTCAGCGAGAAATCACGACTGATTACGACCGTCATGAGCTGAACCTGGCACCAGCTGCCGACTGTCACAGAGGCAGAAAGTAGCGATTGCTGTAAAGTGGTTTGCTTTTGTGTCACATGACATGTAAACTTTAAAAGGGTTTTTAGGAATAACAACACATATTAAAAATTGTATTGGTCAACTAATTGTCAAGTCAGGTTATCCCGCATCGCATGCATTAATGCAATTTTAGGAGAAAAAATTATATAAAAAGAAATGTGGTATTGGGGGGTGCAGCTCCATTGCCACCCATTCATTAATCACTTGCTCGGGAGCTCCTTCTTGTTGCTGTTCCACCCGGAAGGATTCTGAAAGTGAACATTCTCCCCATATTGAAACTTCTCTGGTGTAGCCTTCCAGCGTCTCTCTCTCTCCCAGGGATGTGATTCTTCCGGATTTTTCCGGAATTCCGGATTTTCAGGCATAAAAATGCGACCCTTGTGAATCATGCAAATCTGTATATATATATATATATAGACTTGTCCTCAAAGACTCGAGACTTGACTCGGACTTGGATGGTGTGACTCGTGAACAATGTTCATTTAGTAGCATAATTAAAAAAAATTTCATAATTTGGTTTCCTGGTGTTCTTCAGCGTTATGGCAAAATTGCAGTTTCTTCATTACGCCCAACGTAACGTATGCGTGCAGCCACAGATTAAACTAAACACTGACACTGAATGCATTGCAGCGGCCGATGGGAGACCGGGGTTGGTTGTCACAATTTTTACTCATGCATGAATTTCTCATCTTCAAAAAATCTCTGAGCAGTAATTCCTATATGAAATGAAAACTTGAAGTCTTGGCTTTAAATGTGTATATCTTTTACCTTTAGAACGTATTGTAACAGGAAGAATTTAAATGTCAAAGACACTCTGACACAATGTGACAACCAGCCCCATCACAGGGTTGGTTGTCACAGGGTATGGGGTTGGTTGTCCCTACAGAAATTCAATAGGATTTCAGTGATCAATTGGGATCTCAAAATATGATGTGTAACTTTTGAGTTTCTTAAGATAGAAACGGCAAATAAGTTTTAATACCACCCCTATGATAGTCGTCATTAATGCCCCTTATGTTAATACAATTGGATTAAATAAGGTATAATCGGTTAATTGAATTGTTCTCTGAGAAAGAAAAAAGGATGCACAAGGATAGGTCAGTGAATCTTGTTTAGGCGAAGGGGAATGTAGGAACTACGTCTGACCCCAACTGTAGGCTATACAGACTGTATGCAGATTAGTTTTATCGCTCCCCTTTTAACATTACCGTTTTATTTTATCGCGCTACGTTTGCGCCTACGCTATAAGTGCTGCAACCTAACGGTAGTGGTAGCCCCAGACTATGGAGCCTAACGTCAATTTAGAGCTGCTGTTGTCACTGATGCCATAACAACAGCCTATCCTTAAACATCAATTAGTGATTTGGAACAATCATCCTAAAACACCGTGCAGGTGCCTGTGTGTTTACCAGTTAAGAAAAAAAAAAATTCATAACGTCTAACACAAGAACACTGTAGGCCTAGTCCTTTTCCAAGGCATCACTCTAAGCCTAATATTAGCCTGCTTCAGTAGTCTAAATGTCATATATTGCCTTTTTCAGAAAAAAAAGGAATGTTAACAAAATAGCTTGACACTGGATGTTACTGCTTAAATGCAAACAAATATTGCAGTAATGAAGTTGCCATAAAATAACAGTTGTTTTTGTAAGGGTGCTTCCAAATATAGGCCTAGTAATTTTATATTAAAAATCAATACTATTAGCTTTATCATCCATATTTATAATAGTAGTCGTGTGTAATACAGTAGGCCTTATCAATGATATTGTACAGCACATACAGGACAATACAGCAATGCGGTTTTCTGTAAGGTAGCATTATCATACACCTAGGCTACAGCATTACAATACATGCTGCATGATAACAATGTCAGTATACTGGTGATAAGTTCATGTGTACTGCAGTTTGTTTATTGGCTAAAATATGCAGGGATTGTGTCATAATTGTATAATTTATTATATCTTTTCCAGCATTATTATTATTTCTACTAATCAAAATTGACACTAAATGTCTGCACATTGCATTTTTCATTAAAATTGTTCAAATAAGGTTACTGTGTATAGTGGTTGCACTGTTCCTGCACCGCGTCGTTGCCGCGCCATACCACAGCATATAGCCTATGGGTCGCATTATGGGTCTATATATTTTCCTGCTTTTTTGTCCTTGGCCAATCACATCCCTGACTCTCCAGGCTAGAGAGAAAAGCGATCGCATCAGTGGAATTGTGCTGTGGTCAGCTGTGCATTAGGTCCTTTGCTATCACATTCCAGGCATCGAATTCCATTGTTTTCCTGATAGGGAAATGTCTAACAGGCGACTGTAGGCTATTGCTTTAAGCAGACTAAAAGCAAAATCTTGAAGCCATTTCACTTGACACAAAGGCCTTATTCACCACATGTTTTTGACCAGATCTGACATTTCAGTCCTAACATATTCTTTCAGTCCCAACTGTTACATTATTCATGCGCTTACACTGTGAATTTGTCACCCACTCTTGTTTAAGTGGCATTGTTGATTGTAATTACATTGACCTGCCTAATCACAGAGGGACTCGCATTTGCACATTAATGTGCTGATAAAGAGAACAAATAACATTACAAATCACATGAGGTAGTGCCTAGCAAGCAGTGTTTCTGGATACAGGCGACACCAACGCCATGACGAGGTACCACACACACCAAGGCACCTGATGTGTTGCTGATCTTAAACTTGAGGTAGTCTCAAGATAGAGTTGGTTCTAAAATTCAAGTCTTTGTTGATGTCATTTCTGAGATTATATCATTGGTAAATAATTTGTCACATTTGATGGACCATCAGGAATTTACTATATTCACTATGTACAGTGCATGCTATACATTTTACATAAAGTGTCTTAAGGATTTGGCCATCACTTGATTCAAGAACTATCTTCAGCACAATGCAGTAACACAGCAGTATTTTTTGTAGTAATTTACAATGTTGTTGAATGTTATTATTTTGTGTCCAACATGCACTGTAGTTTGCTGCAGTGAAACTTTAGAAATAACTGCAGTTTTGGTACTGCACAGTGCAGGATTTTTTCACAAGGCTTGTTATGTTTGTGAACCCAAGCATGGACCCAACAGTAGGACTACACGCCCACCCTGGTTTCACTAGCCCAATGTATCTGTCCCCAAAACCAAAGGCAGATGAATATGTACTTCTCAATAGGTGGCGCTAGAGTGCACAACTGTGGTTAAGGACTCATTAGGCTTATGTTCTCAAAGACCACTTTCATTCTACCACTGCTGTGGCTGTTTGAGAAATAAACTGTGAGTAAACGCAAAGTGCCCACTACACATAGTAGATTTAAAGCAGGGCTAAGCAACATTCTGTTTTTCTCTCTCACAAGTTCCCTCTAAAGACCGCTGTATTGCATTGTATTGCACTGCATTCTATTGGAGGCGGTCCGCGCTGCTGAACATTGCAAGTGCTGTATCTACCGCTACAGGCCACCGTTCATTCGCCGTGTAATGACTCATTTTAGCATCCTAAACAGTATGAAACAGATTAATTAAATGAAAAATATTGCATAGTGGGCCTTTTAATACTGTATGTACCAGTTTTTGCACTTCAACACTTTTCTTCTACATGAAGTGATTCCCTCACATTTGGTTTAGTCCAGTCTTTTATTTCCAAAGATGATTTTCAAAAGAGGCAAGACATGGTACATAGCCAAGAAAACAACAGATGGACTGTGGTTGTTTCAGCTTTGTTGAATGGTGCTTTGCCTTTCAACTAGCAGGATTTGTAGCACCATACCAAATGACATTTACTTCTGGGGTTGAAACATCTATTTACAAGTAGCGTTTTACCTCAATCCCCGAAAGGGATTTGAGTGTTACCGGTACATAAAGTATATAAAGCATAGAAGCAAATGAGGGCATTTCTTTAAAGTCATTACTGAGCTAACACAGTAATTTACTAGCATCCTGTAAGGCCAGCAAACAGAACATTTAAATACTAGAGCACAGTCCTCCATCAGTTACGGAGGCAAAGTAGGCTATATATTCATCAATTTATGAAGTGTAAAAAATAAATTCTAGCAGAATAGGACACAGCTGTCCTCTGATCCTGGTCAAATAAATTAATATACATTACAGAAATGTCTAAAAGCGTTTCATCTAGACTGTCCAATATATGAGAAAGCTGAACACATTTCCCTTTCAAACAGGTATTGAACAACAACTGAAGCCCCGTTTCCTTTGCTTCATGGTCTGTGATCAATCAATCAGACATCCCTGAGACAAAGATCTGTCACGACCAAACAAAACCAAATGAGATAAAACATGGATAATTTATCTGCAAGAGCAAGCAAAAACCCTGCAGGACTGACATCCAATAAATAATAATATCTTTGAGTATGGTGGGCCTCCTTCAAAGTTGACAAAAGTTGGAACATTAAGGATGGAATGACACAGCCAGCCTATGATATCAATGTAGCTATTGAAGCCTACAATGGTATGTAACATAACTCTGAGCACACAGCACATACCTTACCCGGGAGCTGCATTTGTGAATCCTAAAGAAGCCTCACAATATGGTCTGACGCCAATGTACATGTAGATACTTTACACTATATGCTACCAACACAGTCTGTATGAAGCATCTTTTCCTCTTCAGCACCTCTGCTTGTGTGTGTTCACAAACCCAGTTCGCCCCAGATCCAAAGGTAACGTCACCAGCGCTGTGAGGAATGTTTGGAGAGGTGTGTGTGTGTGTGTGTGTCTTTAGTCACACCTATCGTTTGACATCTGATAGCAGTCTGTAACGTTTTGCCTCGTAGAGTTGACATCAGCTTTTCAGGATGGTTAAAGGGGTTTTTCACGAGGCAAAGTACACCTGAAGCGTTTTCTCTTTTCTTCCGAGGGGAACACAGTGATGGAGGAGGAGAGGAGAAGAAAGATCAAACCAGAAAGGGACTTAAGAGAGATGAAAGGGCAGGCCATAGCTGAGGCAGCCCGACAGGAAATCCAACACTTTGAACGACTCAGAAATTCACTGGTTCTTCAAGCTGAGAGAGAGAGAGAGAAAGAGAGAGAGAGAGAGAGAGAAAGCGAAAGAGAGAGAGAGAGACTTGTTACTCCTTCCACAGTGTGCCTGTGGTGTGAATGATACAACTGGTGATTGTTAAAACATACCACTAACACTTGCCTTTTGCAGAGAGGTATAAACATAATGGTACTGAAAATATGAAAGTAGTAATGTAATTATGGTTGTCATAGAAATCTGACAGGCTTGGTAAAAGGCAGGCTACGTTGGTGGGCAGGCTGGGTCACTGGCTGTGACAGATGGGTCCTCTGTTGGCCTGTTGTTTGACATGCTAATAACAGGGCTAGCAGCAGGTCCCAACCTGACCAGAGCAGATCAATAGAGAACCTCTCCCGAACAGATCTGTTGTCTGTGTTCCCCTGTGTGCAAGCTTGCACAGTGTCCTCTAACAAACACACAAGGCCAGCTAAACCAACGGCATCCCAGAATGCCCTGCGGGAGTCATCTGATGATAGTTATTGAATGTGACAGGCCCATTAGCGAAGTATTGATAATTTACCTCACCAATGCCCATGCCATGATTTTCAGAGATCACATATTGATTGTGTGAAGCACGACACACACTCCAGATTCCCAGTTGCGAGCGTGTTTGTTGTTGTTTTTTTGTTTGACTACATGCGTGACCTCATGCATGTACCATGTAGGATAATGAGGAAGTGGGTGACCAGGGTCAGTGCTTTAGTTTAGTTTACCAAAAAAAAATTGCATGACTTAAGGCACATGACCTTTTCCAGGCCACAGAGTAGAAACGTCCACACAGAGCTGGGCTGCGTTCAGGGAGCAGCAGAGACTTTATCTCTCGTGACATGACCTCTGCAACTCTTCCAGGGCCATGTGAATGCACAGAACACACGCACGCACACACACACACACACATACAAACGGGGCAAAGCAATTGTGCTGCAGGAAAGCGCACCTCATTTACATAGAGATGGGGCTTGGCTATTTGAATGTGCATGTGTGTGTGTG
>JAGFZM010001211.1:1312084-1430202 GCA_017657215.1 Limnothrissa miodon
AGCGGGGCAGCCGCCCAGGGCGGCATTACGTTGGGGGCGGCACACGAACTTGGAGGGGAGAAAAAAAACTCTGCCGCGAAGCGGTTTTCTATTGTATATGATAGGCTACCTGTGCCGCCCCTGCCTGCTGCTGAAGGAGCCATACAGAAGCTGACCGAGCCGAGAAGTGATGGGGGCGCAGAGTAGGCTACAGTTCACCTCTCCCAAATGAAGAGGACAAGAAGGTGGGCTAAACTATGTCATTGACACCTGACTTTATTACAAATAACGGACATTTCATTCAAAATATTTTTGACTTTTTATCCTCCGGTGGACCCGTTGCTTATTTGCTATGCTTAAGCCTACCTTTCTAAAAAAAAAAAACACACACACACACAATAAAAGCATAATATCTCCCATTAAATAGAATTATGAACCAGTGTGTGCAGTGTGTTTTGGACACTTTTTTGTTGAAGGGGGGGGGGGGCGCCGGGAGGTAGTCTTGCCCGGGGCGCAATTCAGTGTAGAACCGCCACTGCACACACACACACACACACACACACGCATGCATAAAGAGACTTGAGTGTGGTCACCGTTGAGTTCCCCCAGCTCCAGGCACACACACAAACACACACACACACGCATGCATAGAGAGACTTGAGTGTGGTCACCGTTGAGTTCTCCCAGCTCTAGTCACACACACACACACACACACACACACACACACATGCATAGACTTGAGTGTGGTCACCGTTGAGTTCCCCCAGCTCCAGGCTCTCCCCCAGCTGCTCCAGTAGCTGTGCCCGCGCCGCGTTCTTCTTGTGCTTCTTGCCGTCGTAGTGCTGCTGCGCCATGCCGGGGTTGTTGAACCAGGCCTTGCACAGCTGGCAGTAGCGGTGGGACACGCGGCCCTGTCTGGAGGGCATCGAGGCGGGTGTCTCCCCTGCTGCCACCTGGCCCGGGCTGGCCGTCACCTCTGTACACAAACACACAAAGAGTCTGTGTAAGGGAGATGGAGAGAGAGAGGGAGAGAGAGTGAGTAAGAAAGCGAGAGAGAAAATAATCTCTTCTGAGTAAATGGAGGGGGGGGGGGGGGGGTGGACACCATTAAAATGTTAATAGAGAAAGCCCCTTTCACAATGTTAGCATTCAAGATGTTTCATATTGTGAGCTCCACATGGAGATGATGATGATATATGCAACTAGATCAGTTATGAGGTGATAACTATGATAACCTCTGTGATGAAGCATTGCTCTCTGGAGGAGAGGTTCCCTTGATTCTGCCAAACAGTATCTGCATGATTGCCTGAAAGAGCAACCTGGAGGGCCGATATAGATATAGATAGTGTGACACAAAACATGAATAAAAGATGCCAAAGCAGTCAGGCTAGGAGGGGATAACTGTGCTGGGATGTTTTTCCAAGCAATTTACCTTTGCTGTCAGAGCTTGTCAAAGGCTAGACGTATGGGTTTAAAAGCCTTTTGTCAATTAGGGTATTTTCTGGTCCACAGCGCACAAATTAGACCTATAGTATCCCCCCTGGGGAGCAGCATTTAACGAGAGGCAGGAGATGTGACGCTAATGTGATGAATGGACTGTATCGGCGGACACAGGAGGCAATCCGTCTGCAGGTTTCAGGTACGCAACGGGCTCCGTACGTTTGGCCTCCTCGTTTCTGCGACACAGACAGACAAGACAAGCCGCGCTCGGCATTATTCACTTTAATTACCACAAACCCCAGCCAGGACAAAAGACATGAAACTTTACAATGGTCCCGGGTGCCCCATAAATGTGATAGATTGAGTGACGGGCAATGGCTGCAGTGTCAGATGAAAGCAAGAACAAGGGATGAGTCACCCACTTGGGTTTTTTTTGTGTGTATCACAGAAAAGAAGAGGGAAAGAACACTGGATTGCCAAGAATGTGCTCTCGTCTCATTGAGCTTATTAATTGCACTCAAATAAAAATCACCAGCCATTGTGTGACACTCATCTCTTGTGTGTGATGGGGGGGGGAAGGGATGGCTTGTACAAATTTCGCTTCCCCTTTTTGTCATCACAGTTCAAAAAATGGATGTGAAGGAAACAGCTGGTCTAATCAGAGTTTGCATTTGCAGCGCTTCGCACAACGACAACCAACAGCACAGTAAAAATGTTTCCCCTTCAGGAGATTTCAATTTACTAATTCGCTTCAAGTGTTTACACAACAACCAGTCACCAGATGCAAAGCATTATGATCATTTAGTTATAAACTGTATGAGCCATTGTCATTAAGCATGAACAAGCTGTAAGAATGGGACTGAAACAATCCTCAATATGTGTCCTGTGCCCTCCACTAAATGATCCATTAAAGATGAAAGGCACCAAATTATACAAAAATCTGTCAAACATGAGAAGATTTAGGAACCTATAGCAACCACGGAGATATCCACGCCAATGACAATTCACAGCTAAAAGTTACAAAAACAAAACCTTAATGGAAAATATTGACTATGGTTTACTGTGCATTTCGTGCATTAAAATGGTCTTTAACCATGCTGATATCTAAAACCTCTCCAGACTTTCCAATTTTCCTTTGAGAACTATCCTAGGAAATCAGAAAGCCAGCCAGGGGCTGAGCTATGGGCCTCCTGGGCTATAGGTCTTATGCAGAAATACATTTTGTGCTCTCTGTTGGCATCACAGGGGTCTTGTTTGTTTTTTTTTCTTTTAGCCAAAGCTCACAGTGATACCTGCTACAGTCCGATGAAATATGCATGTTGTTCAGAATAACTACCAGCAGTCAGCGCTTTGTAAAACAAGTGAGCAGATTTCAAGACCAGACTTCACACAGCGAGAGGCAAGAGGACAAATCTGTCTGGGGGAGTCCACAGCAGGGGGCCATAGAGAGACAGAGAGAGAGAGAAAGAGCGAGGGGGGGAGAGAAAGAGAGAGACAAAGAGATAGAGAGAGAGCGAGAGAAAAAATAACAGCTCTGAATAAAAAACACATAAATGACACAGTTCCACAGTCTCTTCCTGGTCCACTACACAGTCCTCTGTGAGTAGCCAGCATGCTAAAGCCCTGTCTGCCTCTAAACTGCTGTCCTCCTGGCAGCTGTGAAAAACAGCAGTGACAGGATGCAAAGACATCACAGGATTTTGCCAGGCCAATGTCGCCCATGCCAAGATCAGCTTGTAAGCAAAACCACTTTTGGGGCCTTCAAAACTAGCCAGTCTGGGAACACAAATCAAACTCAATGAATTCCTGCCACTGTAAAAACAAAAATTGAAAGAGCATGTTTTCAGGTTAAGGCCAGACCACCTCGAGTTGCACAGTGTCAGCAGAAACATCTGCTGTGACAGATTGTTCGAGTGTCTGGCTCAAGGTTTTACTGGTGTTGGCCAAAGTACACATAAAGAACAAATATTTTATTTCACAAGCCGGCCTGGCAAATAGAGTGACATTGTGGGGAGAAAGGATGGATATTTTGTTCTATGGTCAATGCCTTGGACTGGTAGACTTGCCTTTCAAAGGGAAAACTGTGAATATTTTTTTAAATATTTAAACCGCCCTCTCTATCCTCACACTCATACATAAGTCACATGAGGAGAAGGCAGAGGGAGAATTTGTAAACTTTAAAGCGGTAGTTCGTTTTTTTACACTTTGAGCCCCTTTCACAGAGTCTAAAATGCAATAGAATGGTTGACACCAAAATTTTGATGATTGCTCCTGTCTCGGCTTTCGGGAAATGTAGAATCGCCTCTGCCTGCTTCAAAATGGCTAGCAATGTGCATTTGTTGTATCTATCCTTAAATTAATAGTTTTAAAAAGGTGCTACTCACCGCAGCAGTAGTCTTACCTGAAGATCTGCCGTGCTCTCTTACTGCCAAGTAGGTTATAGATATTTTTAACAAAAGACTGAAAATGAAATATGAGGTGAAAGGTGAGTAGCACCTTTTTAAAACTATTGTTTTAAGGATAGATACAACAAATGCACATTGCTAGCCATTTTAAAGCAGACAGAGGCGATTCTACATTTCCCGAATAGCCAAGGCAATCGTCAAAATTTTGGTGTCAACCATTCTATTGCATTTTAGACAATCTGTGAAAGGGGCTCAAAGTGTAAACACTAACTCTTTAAGTAACTGTAAAAAAATAAACAGTTTTGTGTTTATCAAAAGTAGCCTAAAAGTAAGTAAATCAAATCGAGTTTACTTTAATTTGAACCTGCATTCAAGTGTCATTTTAAGGTAGCATGCACGCCAGAAACATTGGTAGACCTAACTGACAGGTCTTCATTAAGCAACACATCCACCTTAATTAAACTATTCCATCTCAGTTTTAAAATGCAGGCCCATGACCGACATGCCCGATTTTAGCATGTTGATTGGTGGTGACACAGGAGCTCAGCGTTAAGGTTTCACCCCACAGACATTGCAGGAACACAGGGTAGCTGATGTGCTTGCTGAGCGCAGGAGACGACGTCTTCATTCCTCTTTTCTGATCAGTGTTATATGGATTTCTTTAAGGTATGGAACAGAATACGAAGAAAATGGATAAATAGTCCAGACCTGGTCACGTCACGGCCCAAGAGCCTCATGCAGGACCCCTTTAGGCATTCCTGTAAGGCCCGTACTCCTCCAGTCATTAACACAAATGAACAAGTGTTTATGGTAGTCATAGTGTTCAGTTAAGGCAACTGGACTTCTTTCTGAGCTTGAAAACGTTTCCCTTTTCATCCAGAAAGCTTAGTCAGTTTTAACTGATATTTGAAATACCAGGAGATAAACCCCTGGCCTGTGGGAGTGAACCGTAGACCACAACATCTATATCATGTGATCAGGGGGGTGGTTGACTACCTGGATGAATGAGAATCTTATATTCATCTCATATTATTGACTATTCAACAGTTCAAAAATCTCTAAAGGACACACAAACACACACACACACACACAAACACGTAAACTAACACACTCATTCGTACACACTCAACTACAAAGATTATGACCATGCAATGCTCTTAGCTCATAGTGCCCTAGTGTGGGTCCTTTCCCACCCCCTCCCTGCACGAAAGCCCTTCAGTAGAGTTTCTTCTTGCACTACTCATCCGCTTCTTCTTTTTGGGCTCAATTCTCCCCAAGGGCCGTCCTGGCCAGTGAACACTGATGAGCACTGAGCCAGTGACTCAGCGGTGCAACGGGCAGGCAGCCTGGGCCGGGCCTGTTACCTAAACCCGGCCATGTGCTACACCACTGGGATGTGGTGCCACTTCAGAGCTGGCCTGCATTCGCAAAGGATGAACAAATGTGCCTGAAATATTCAAAAGGCCATCCCACCCAATATGCCTCCTTCTGTTTGCTAGCTTGAAACTGATTAGTAATGTGTTTACTCCTGCTAGAAAAAAATATGCTAGTGAAGCCTAATTTATTTCCAATTAGCTTTTTAAAAACTTGCATTATACTACAATGAAAGCTACCTTACATGATTACTGTAATATAGCCTACATTTCACCTGCATCTTTTCTTCTGGTCTTTTTTTTCTTCTCCATTGTAAAGAGAAGCAGGTGTAGCTGTCTGAATGCGTCATGTCAAGGTCATATGGAGGACATTTGCAAGCGCACAATCTTTACTTGAAGAGTGTGATCTGTATGCCACTAAATCTGCATGCACCTTCTTGCATCACACAAACAAGAAAACCTCTGAACCTATTGCTACTGATTGCATAGTCAGTGTGTACACGCACAGATACCCCTCAAACAAGAGCCATCTCCGCCTCCAGCCTGAGCCCTGTGCAGCCGGCTAGAGACCAGAGAGGAGAGGAGAGGAGAGGAGAAAAGAGGAGAGGAAAAGGGAGAAGAAAGAGAAAAGAGGAGAGGAGATAGGAAGACAAAAGAGGAGAGTGGAGGAGAAAAGAAAAGAGGAGAGAAAAGGAAAGGGGAGAAGAAAGAGAAAGAGGAGAGGAGGTAGGAAGACAAGAGAAGAGAGGAGGGGGGAGAAGAAAGAGAAATGAGGAGAGAATAAGAAAAGAAAAGAGGAAAGTAAAGGGGAGAAGAAAGAGGAGAGAGGAGAGAAGAACAAAAGAGAGGATAGGGGAGGAGAGAGAGGAGAGAAGAAGAAAAGAGAGGATAGGGGAGGAGAGAGAGAAAATATGAGAGAGGAGAGAAGAAGAAAACAAAAGAGAGGATAGGGAAGGAAGAAAGGGAAAAGAGGAGAGGATGTAGGAAGACATGAAAGGAAAGGAAAGGGGGGAAGAAAAAGAAAGAGGATAGGGGAGAAGAAAGAGAAACGAGAAGAGAGAGGATAGGGAAGGAAGAAAGGGAATAGAGGAGAGGAGAGAAGAGAGAGAAACGAGAAGAGGAGAGGATAGGGAAGGAAGAAAGGGAATAGAGGAGAGGAGATGGGTATTAGAGCAGAGCCCGCAGTCATGTGTCCTCACATGCGCCTCTCTCGGGTGAGTGAGCATCAGGTGTGCAGTCAGGGCCACTCTGTCAGAAAGCTTTGCATCTGGGCCTCTCAGTCCCAACACACACGTGCACGCACACACACACACACACACACAGACACACACACACAGGCTCCACTTCTTTAGTCCCCACCGAGACGAGATAATTCGAATCGAGAGTGCTCAGTGTGGACACCTTAGGAGAGAGTACGGCCAGAGTGTCCTTCAACCAACTCAGACACACTGTCAGACTCGTTCCTTCTGTCTGTCTGTTCTTCCTTCTTTCATCTCTCTCCCTGTCGCTCTCTCTCTCTCTCTCTCTCTTTCTCTCTCACTCTCTCTCTCTGTGTGTGTGTGTGTCTGTATGGGTGTGAGAGCAGTGTGTGTGTGTGTGTGTGTGTGTGTGTGTCTGGGTGTAGGTGCAGTATGTGTGGGTGTGTGTGTGTGTGCGTTAATAATGAAAGGAATAATCCTACCTTTGGAGGTGATGGCTGGGGGCTCCCCGAGGATCAGTCTCAGCCTCTTGGCGTGAATCTTGCCCTGGTAGTGGGACTGAGCCACCACGGCTGAGGTGAAGGACATGTTACACAGCGTACAGCACTTGTTCTTATCCACATCCCCCTCCTCACTGCCCTGCAGGACACACACACAGACACACACACACACACACACACACAACACACACACACACACAACACACACACACAACACACACACACACAGCACACACACAACACACACAGCACACACACACACACACAACACACACACAACACACACATTCACACACACAGTTGGAAGGCAGTACACAATCACATAGAAGAAAATACATCAAAATACATGATGAGCCTGACATGTTTTCCATATAAATAACAACTGAAAAGCAAAAATAAAAATAGCAATCCTCCCCTTGATGGTTTTCGCCATGGAAATGGAAGGTGGTTAGTATTCATTGAACAGTAGGGAGAAATGTACAATTCGTCATGTCAATGCATGTAGGTCATGGTGTAGAGAAGTAATTTGCACACTCCTAAAACAGAACACATTGGTCTTACCAACACCTATCTGTGACACACTTACAACATGGAAGTGGTCGTTATTCATCCGCCTTT
This sequence comes from Limnothrissa miodon, assembly GCA_017657215.1. NCBI lineage: Eukaryota > Metazoa > Chordata > Actinopteri > Clupeiformes > Clupeidae > Limnothrissa > Limnothrissa miodon. The sequence goes on from JAGFZM010001211.1 coordinate 1,319,599, forward strand.
TTTTTTTTTAAGGAAAATTGGATGGTTACGCACGCGCCTTCCAGGCACACAGCGCAAGACATCAAAGCCAGCACAGAGAACAAGCAGAGTAGTAGTTCCTGTAAGCTGCGGTCAGCTAAGGCTTTCCTGGGCATTGCTTATTAGGTACATAATGGCTGAATAAAAAATGGGCCAAAAGTCACATTCACCTTCATAGGCAGACCAGCTTTATTCCCATAATGGTCAGAAGTCAATCTGACCTGTGAAAGGAAGTCAATTGCTGTCAGTGTGCTGACCGCTAAGCCCCTACTAAGCTACTCAGTGCTGTGTATGCAAACAAATGAGCATGATTTAACCACCGCTCAGCTGCATGAGCAGGCACTGCCATTGTGAGGGTTAAATAAGCCCACAACACGCACACAACATATGTGCCCATTTGTTGTGTTGCAAGATGACACATCCGCTTAATGAATCGTAAACGGGCGTAATTTTTAAAAGCACTGTTAACTCTATGAATAAAACAGTGTCATAATTTGTTTCTGCGCAGTAATAGGTCACTGTAATACATTCTTTCCACGTGTATCTCCTTAGCTGCTGGGCATTCATTTGTGTCACTCATACTGAGGGTGTATTCACATTCAACTACACACACACACACACCACAACATCTTCACTTTAGCTCCCCAAGGCAAAGCCTTCATCTCTTATCCTCTCTCTACTGTCTGACCTTGGATATTACACACAGCATGAGCTGTTGGTAAACATACGCATTCCCCAAAGTCCCACGTGCCTTCACATTTATGGGCAGGTTCACAGCTCAAGCAGTCATCTATTGTGCAGATACTGTAATTACCTTGGGAATATCATGCCCATGCCCTGTCGCACTTCAATAACTCCCCAAGCCCCGAGACAACATATACACACATTCTAAATGATCTGGATAAACGCTGCGTCTCTATGCCGCGTTGGCATACAAACCAAAATTATGAGATACACGTATGATTAGCTTACTCTTCACCCGTAATGACACACTGTGACATGCTTTGAAAAATGACACTTTGAATTAAGCACGACATCTTTGAGCACATTCGAGGGTATCCAATTAAAGCCTTAATAAAAAGGCTCCTTGTGAATTCAATCTCCTGGTGTGCCATGCAAGCAGCAGTAGGTTCCATTGATGACGCTGCCATCTTGTTGAGATGTGCAACCTTGAGAGACCTCCTGTGGCGAGCGTGTACTGGCATAGGGGTGTGACGAGAACTGTGTGGGCCTTGGCCTCCTGTACTAGCCCTCAAGATCGGATGAAGAGACACTACAGCTCCAGTGATGCTTTGATGGTCACATAGGAACCGTAACCTGAACAAGGAGCAAGGATTCTACTGAACATAATACTTACCTGAACTCAAATACAGGACACTGGACTTGCTGGACTTGATTTGCAAAGAGAATCTGTTACAGCCCCAACCCCTGTCTCGGGCTCCTATTTCGATTTTTAAGGACCATAATGAACAGGACAGTGTGTCTCATTATTTACACATTATTGAGAGGACCGCTTTTTCCAATGGAAATCTAATGTGACCCCCTACAGAGAGTTCAATTAGAAATAAAAACAGTCCACAAGGTGCCCACTGGACAACAGTGATTTAAGCGATGCCGATGAAAAACGAGTAGGACAGTCTGCAGGTATCATTTAATCATCCAGAAAGCCTCCCCGCTCCTCACAAGCGCCAGGTTGCAGCCCATGATGTGCCAGTGCTGGAGGAGGGCTCTCGTATGTCCCCAGGGCTCGGTACGCTGTGCCCTCAAATCATCCGCTGTGTGCTTGGCGAGCTGTCACCGAGTGGGTGGGCAGGGAGTGTCCAGGCCAAGACCGGCGATCGCAGATGACCCACAAGAGAGACCTGCTCTCCGCCTCTGCCTACCTCTCACTAACACCACACCAGCACAAACACTAACAGCCTCTTCCACCACCCCTCCGCAGCCTGCTTCCTCTCCATTGTGCTTAGTAAAGGAAAAAAACATCACATCAGACTGACAATGGTTGTTTACATGCAGCCAAAAGGCCCTGAGCATTGTCCATGTGACTGCAAAATAATCAGGGGTGCGCTCCAAAACACAATGGAAGCGGAGGAGTTATGAGCTGATCAATAGGCTGTGGGTGTGAAATCAGAGCCTGGACAGTTGCTATGGGATGCTGAAAACCCTGGGAAGGAAATCTGTTCTGGTGCAAAGAATAAATAATGTGGCGTGTCAATGTGTTAGTGGGGATGTGGAAAATAAAAACAACAAAAAGCACAAGGACTACCACTGCCTGTGTTAATCTTGTGCTTGCGTCTACTGACCAGGCAGGATCAGCAGTAACACAGAGTGGACGGCAAAGACAATGCATTCAGTGTCACTTAGGCAGTTGGGTTAGCCCCTTGAGCCATCGGAACTGCCCAAGGTTTCTTCCTTTACCATAACAAGTAAAAACAAAAACCGCTGCTAGGGAGTTTTTCCTTGCCCCTGTTGCTCATTGAGCCTCTTTGTGTTAAGCGCCTTGAGACATGCCTTTTGTAAAAATGCGCTATATAAATAAAACTGAATTGAATTGAACTTATAACGGCATGCGCATACAGCTAAAGCTAAGGTTATTTCAAAGACGGAAATGAAATATTTGCTCCTCACTCTCTCATAATGTCCCAAGTAACACTCTCAAACTGAGTAATTGGTATGCACTCACATAGAATAAAGAATTAAGCATTAAACCACATTAATAAGGCATAGATCCTGGCTCTCATGATTTGCTAATACTAATGCCGATGCTCTATTCACACGATGTAATTGGCAGACTAATTACGGCGTCCTTAATTAATGACTCATGACTCATTACTGATTGTTGGTTGGATTGGCTGATTCAGTAGATGTGAAAGAGGATGCACATAACACCACGGATTACCTCCGTTCGTAGCTTCTTGGCCGGGCAGCCTCCATCAGCTGGGTGAAGCATGTAGTACAGACGCACTTTGTTTGCGTGTTTCCGACTCTGTGAACAAAGGAGATACATTAGGACTTGTTAAAATGGCAAAGACATTTATCTGAGCTTAAATGAATAATCTGTTAAATGCAATTCAGAATATGGCAGGCACATTGGAGTAACAATTTTTCATCGGCAGCTATGAAAACAAAAGCACTGTATGGCTGAAACGCCATACATGCGGTGCCGTTTTTATGCTGACCCCTGAGCAATAATCCTGGGATTTATTGATTGCTACTCTGCTCTCTGAGATTCATGCTCTCCTCAAGCACTGCACCGTGCTGCTGGTTATTTACATTGAGAAATCTCTGTTACAGCGTGACCAGAGTAGGCACTTTCAGCTGCTGGATTGTATTTGCATAACTACGGGGCCGTGAAATCTGATCCCCGCTGGCATAAAGCAGAGAAATGGGCATCATGACCAAATCAGACCTCTCCGAGCTGTGACACATTTAACAAGCCTTGACATTTCTAACTTAGATAGAAGAAAGCAGTATCCCTTTGTCTCATTAGCCATGTGGACTTTGCCACTCTCTGTAATACTCCACAGTTAGCTCTTGCCTGGGTTTCAGAGCTCATTTCTGAAGTGGCAGAACCAAAAACAACCCAAATCTAAATGATCTTGAGCTCTTGATCTTAATGTTTACAGTTTTGTGGTTAGCCTTTGTGTACAGCACAGAAGCATTTTCCAGTCAGACTGCCACCTTATTTCCAGTGGTGCAGACAGACTTCATTATGACATTCATTAATGCTGCTGCTGCTGGACTGCACCTAAATTGTTCAGCCATTTTTATTTTTCTGCACAGCCTGTGAAGCATAAGATCAGCACTGTACAGTTTGTCCACCTCTGGCCCTTCTCTCCCACTAGTCTTTATTTCCCACAGGAAACAGGACCTTTTTTGCATACATGCATATCTGTGCATATCTGTGTGTATGTATGATCAGTCATATCTGTAACAGTATATTCATTTATTTCGCTACATCAGTGTCTGCATGTTTGTGTGTGTGTATGTGTGTGTGTGTGTGTGTTTGTGTGTGTGTGTGTGTGTGTGTGTGTGAGAGAGAGTGTGTGTGTGTGTGTGTGTGTGAGTGTGTGTGTGTGTGTGTGTGTGTGTGTGTGTATCTCTCCCTGTGTTTGTGTCTCCCTCCCTCACCTCTGTGGGATACTTCAAAGAAGAACAGCAGTGGGCTAATTGATCCCAATCTACTGCCATCCCCGCGTTCCTGCTGTGATGCCTCTGGGCGGCAGAGTACAGTCCTCCTGTGTGGCTGTCACCTGCCTTACCCCTCTCCACTAGCCCACCTGATTAACACCATCCCCTGTGCATCCACAGCCACTGCCAGAGGCCATACAGCAGGACGAGCAAGAACCTTTAATGTGGCCTGTGGTGAACCCTCTTGGTTAATAAAGACTGCTCCTCTGATAGGATATCAATGGCATGGGCAGAGTTGAAGGATAGGGTCAGCCGGCCCTGTACTGGTGTTCTCACAGGGGGATGCCAGAGAGCAGGGGTTGAGCCTGATGCATGGCATGGCCATCCCTGGGGCGGTTTCTGACCCCCAGGGTTCAAGTGAGGTTACAAACACTACAGTGTAGTTTCTATTATAAAGAGAGACATACAAGCAGACTACAGTCTCCTTAAGGTTTTGTACATTTGGTGTTTTGTATGAAAACCCTGGCTTAAGATCTGAAAAGCCTTCTAAAATCTAAATCCATCTAATTTGGATCTAATGTAGGAGTGAATCACAGCTATTGGCTTTCTCTCCTCCTGACAATGCTGCTATTCCCGAGGGGACAATGCGTATGTGAAAATGTGTTATGTACTGTATTTTGAGTGGGATGAAATATGAGTTTGATTGCGTGACAAATACAAATGATTTAGAAGCAGATACACAATAGACAATCATGCTTGCTGATCCTTACAATAGATGACAAGAAGATGCCTGCATTGTAAAAATAAAATAACAGGAAGTCTTTTCCCGTAAATATTAGAAGAATTATTTCTCCTCTTTTGACACATACTCAGTAAGTGGTTTCCAATTAGGCCAGTATACAGAAAAATCATTCAGTTTCAGATGTAATCAATAATGTATTTATCATCATGTGCTATCATAAATCTTCCCAAAATCAAACTGTGTATTAATATCACTGAAAGAGATTATCAAGAAATACCTCTATTTTATTTTCTTGCAGTAATCACGCAAGGCACTTGCTCAGGAAGGTCACACATAGCCCATAAGACATTTCTCAGTTGATTCGATTAATGAGCGAACTGCTAGTTTTGTACAGGTTTCAACTGGTAGCTTGACATTGGCCTACAGTATGTGTCAAATACCAATTAATTACAAATTAGGAGAAAAACATTAAATGATGGGAGAAAAATAACACTTCACACATCATAACTTGATGGCTTGGTGGCCACAGTTAAGGCCCTGATGCATTAGATAGTGTTTAATGAGCTGGTCTCTCTCCATCTCTCTTTAGCAACTTCATCTATCTATCTGACACCCCATAAGAGGCGAGCGAAAGCAACATGGGTCATTGCACCCCTGAAATTGCCTTTCTCTCCATAATAATTATTCTGTTCTATAAATCATCACACCATTCATTTTAGATAAGGCCAGTGTGGTGGTGATAGCACATACTGTATGCACACTCATTCACACTCTCTTACTTTTGACTGTTACATATCCCTGCCCACATATGTTGCTGCAGTAATATGCACAAACCCACACTTACAGTATCTTGTGTGGGTTTGCCTTGGATAACATTGCAATGCATGTTAGGAGAAAGCCACGGGGCTTTCAAAGTTGTGTTTAGCTTGCTGAGAAGAAAAAAAGGAAAAGATTAACCTATAGGATAATCCCAATTCAGCAGCACCTATGGTTTGGCTGCCATGCGTTTACATGTAGGATCCACACACATAACATTACTCACCTCATAGTGGGCGACCCTCTGGGACTCTGAAATGAGCTGTGCGCTGCATACTTTGCAGTAGGTGTCAGTGAAGAGGGCCTGATCCACTTCAGTAGACTTCATCTTCAAAAAGGCAAAAACGCTCACTTGTATTTATCAATATTTCTCAGTTAAAGATATCCATATGTTCATATATTGATTGAAAATGAATGTTATGTAACAGTAATGATGTACAATAATAAATCAGATAATTTGTTTCTAAAAGCTAAATTAGACTTTTAGGATGGCCTATAGTTTAGCAGTTCAGCAGGGCCACTTTTGGCCATGTTACCATGGAAACCAAGTGTTTAACCTTTAATTCTGAAAAAATAGAAGAAAACTTCAGTTCAGTTTATTTTTCTGTACATATTCCTTGAAACTTGAGCTTCAATTAACTGTACATTTGGATCTACAGACATTATGTGTTCTTACTTGTCATATACTCTAGATAGCCTTAAACTAAGGTTGCTGTAAGGTAGCTAGTTTAAGCTGCTTGGTTACAACAAACTGCATTTTATACTATAAGATCTAAAATAAATATTGGTTATACATATATCAATAAATATACTATACTAAAAATATTAAATATTATAAATACTACATTTAACCAGAACACCTACACTAAAGCACTGGTGCAGTAGCCTACATGAAGCTAAACTTGCAGCTAACATCCACAGTTAGGCTGCAATGTTGAACTTTGCCTAAAGAATTAGGTTGAGCATCTCCAAAAGCATATGAAGAAACACCCCAAATTAATAAGAAAGCACTCTCACAGCAGTTTTTCCCCTGACAACTTACACAGCATTATTAAAGAAGATAGGGGTCTCAACAGTCTTAATTCAACCAGCGCATGATTAGTAGCCTACTAGACATCAAATGCTGTAGAGCCTTCATTTGTTGGCATGTTCATATGTAGATCTACAAATATAAGTCAGAATGCACAAATGCAGACACCCATCTCAACACCTTATTTTGTGACACTGACAGCTAATCTTGCAGCCACCCTGTCTGCACGCTGCTGAATTCTCTGACATTTGGATTTCCCACAGGACAGGAGCCTTGGGGAGGAGGAATAATGATACTGACAAGATGAAAGATAAATTTGTCACTGTGGTGTATCAAAGCATCGGCCCTCTACCGTGCCTCCAGCTTTTTTCTTTCTTTCTTTCTTTTTTTTTGCCTATGTGCAGAGATCTAAAGGTTTCAAAAGGAACCTTAGTAGTGTAGTCTAATCATCCTTACAGTGTAAACACCACTTGTCACCTCATGATACCTTACAATCTACCAATAAACATTTGGCTCTATAAATAAACTGTATTAGTATCGATACTATACATTCACAGAGACTGATTTCTCTATTCTCTCCTGAGTAATTATTCATTCACTGTCATTTGTTAAAATGTCTTGGGATGTTTTTTGGTTCTCCCAATTTTGCTTTGGAGGATCAGATCTAAAGTAAAAACACTCTCTGCTTAGGGCATACTTGTGATTCAAGGGCACTGCAGTCACATTTGAATACTGATAAAACGCTTTTGTCATCTCATAAAGAGGAGCTCAGACATGCATTCCAGATGCCTTTATATTCACTATGTGAATTCAGTCCACTAACATTTAAGGTCATCATTTCTTTTAAAATATGATTGCAGTGGAAACTTGCACAAAAACATTTATATTCAAGTAGCCTAAAACCTCAACAAAACAATATGAAGATGCCCATGCTTCTTATCACAACTTGGTTAATCAGAAAGGCTAATTAGTATTCAGCACCTTAAGCAGCCTCCATCGGTAAACGCAATCACATTATATAAAGAGCAGTACTGCAGCTGTGTTGATAGGGGTGTATAGGTGCTAAAAACGGCCTTCCTAATGTGTGAGCACTGAAAAAGGTCATCTGGTGATGGCCTCTGGCTGGTCTATAACTGTAACATATGGCGTGAGAATAGCGAGCTCTGAGACTGCAGGCCAAATCAATAATCTATTTGACAAAGTATGATTGATCTGAGTGTGTCCCATATATGGTTGGAAATGCCCTTATCTTTTTTGCAAGGGATGAAACTCGGATTCCTTCCAATAACAATTCGAGACATTCGAGATTCTGACCCGTTAAATCAAGCGTTCTTGAGAGTTATCGTTGGAGATGGTGTTCATTAGTAAGCAATCTTCCCATTGTGTGACTATGGAAATGAAGAGGACACGTTGAGAGATTGATCTTATCGAAGTCTCAAGTCTCTGCTGTGAGAGTTAATCATATCATCGACTGAGTCCTTCATGATGCAACTTATGTCATGCGAGGCGTTCATCAGTAGCAATGAATTGGTATATTGATCTCTTGATATGAGCTAAGGTCAAGTCATCAGATACGGTAAATAATTTCATTGCTCTGATCTTGATGGGTAAACAGAAGGTAAAGACAGATTTAAAATTTGAAACATTTATAGACTACCAGACCGCCAGCCACCAGAGAAATTTGCTGAAAAACACCTGTTATAGGAGAACTCTTCTAGGACAATGTCTGATCAGCATGCATCTCATCTTTCTAAAAGTAAAAGTAATTTTACTATTTCGTTGTCTTTCGCGCTGCTAATAGTAAAACCTCCCTTCCCTGCCTATCAGTAACTTTCCCACCAATTCCTGCGAAATGGAACACTGCTTTGCTTGATGTAATGAGAAACTGATACTCTAAACTTAGTGAGACAAAGACGAAGAGGCAAAAGTTAACACGAGAGGTAGGCTAAACGTCTTTGGCAACCATGGCAATGCAGTCTCTGACAACATAAATTAATAGCGTGCAAATCACATCAGTTTTAGTTATCGCTAAATACTCGGTATTTACGCAGATGGGTAAATATGTCACCACACTGAAATCAACTCACTAAAACATACTAGCCTACTTCTACATCGAACAGAAGTCTACCTCCAGATTTGACACAACAAGGAACGTACCTGTAGCTCAAAACTGTATCCTTGGCACAGCTGGTTGGGATATACAGTTAGATGATGCTGCACCTGAAGAGAAACCATACAGTCCATTGGCAAAGATACAGGCGGCGTGCAGTTTCAGACTGCATCAATAACACGCGGCGAGCGTCGGCAAGAGGAGAAGGGTGGGCAGTAGAGGGAGATGCTCTCCGCCCCGCATCTTCCCCATTGGCTGGCAGTCTTTACTACTGAGCTGGGTGAAACGGGTACCTTTGCCTTTGCCGTGTAATGTCAGCTCCATCGCTCCACGGCCAAGTTGTAAATTATGAAGAGCCAATAGATTGAGAGGAGTGAAGACCGACACTTTCGCGACTGCGAATGTCAAAAAGTCTCATGTGTTATGTAGCCTACATGAACTGTTGGGTCTCGTTTGATATAATTTGTCATCCAAAATATATGATTTTGGATGACAAATTGAGTCGGTGGGTATTGTAGGCTATGTGTTACTTGCTGACTGGCAGAGTGCCATTTTGCCATATGTCATTAGGTCATAAGATTGAACACATGGGGGAGACCTGGGAGACCAATTCAGATTGCCCATGGCTTTGACAATATGCCAAAGAACGATGTGATTTCAATTCCTAATGGAAAACAGCCTACTATGAGTTATTTTAAATGGATTCGACAGGTGTTATTCGGTTCTCAAAACAATACATGATATGAATCAGATGGCCTTATGTGTGGCAAAGCCACCTCCACGCGCTCTGGTTCCATGGCACAGCAGTTTGCCGCATCTCCACACCGTCTCAAACGTTTTATTGCTGTATGATTAGGCTATACAGTATTGACTGAGTTGCCTAATGACAGACGGCTCCTGACCTGCTCACCGAAAATTAATCTCCTTACTTTAACTAGAATGCTATCAACACAAAATAATTGTTTCTCTCAATTTAGAGTTTGGAAAATATATAGTTTCTTTATTGCCTAGCATAAACACAACTGTCCATCGTCCATTCAGTGCTGTATCTAAGTGTCTTTCATTTTTGCCAACTGCAGTTTCAGGCAGCTCAGAGTGCAGTCATTTGCATGTTTCAGTCGGTTACAGTGGTGTCCATGAGGAGAATAATTCATGAATTTTGAGAAATACGTATTAGTGCCAGTAAAGCTTAATACAACTTTTCATCAGTAAAATTAATGTATTAAGCTACATTTATGATGTAAGAAGCTGATGCTGAAGCACTATTAGCTGTTAATTACCTAACTGTGCAGTGGGTCTACATCCAATTATGTTAAAGCTATTAAAATGCTTTATACATTGTAACCAAAGCAACTAATTCAAGAAAAGCGTGTGTTAGCTCAACACTGCGCAGGTCAATATATTAAATATATTAGGTAGAGGGCATCGTCTTGAAAACAGTCCCATCTACTGACTAATCAGTCTAACTGCACATCAAGCTTAGATCTTACCAATTGCATGTCACATATCTTGAAACTCGGTGCTTACGGAGTCATGAACTAAAGAATTAGTCTGATATCTGTAACAGGCCTATTAATTATATGATTACTAAACAGTGGTGAAGCAGCTGAACATGGCTCTATAGGCACAAATAATCAATATATCCATCCACATTCATTTACCCCATGCCTACAGCCAAATGCAATGACTGTTTACTTGTTTAAAGAATGGAAGCTAGAAACGGAAATGTTCAGTAACAAAAGTGTGATGACAGCTTAAAAATGAGGTGAGATACAGGGTATGGTTGCATCATGTTTATTAAATGTCCAGAATTACAGATTCATACTACATGCTCAGCATTAGGAGCTACATCATTTTTTTCTTTTAACAAAACAACAAACAAACAAAAAACATTTTTTATTGTGGTGGAGGAAGTAGACTAGTCAAGACATGTTGTTCCAGAGAAAACCAGTAGAGGGAGCTGATACCTACTGGTATCTCCAGATTGTTAATTGGCTTGGAGCAGCAGACAAGAGTTCACTATTTTTTCCCAAATAAATTTTATTAGGACATATCTAAGTACTGGTGCAGTATGTTGGACAAACATAACCTTGCTTTCAATCATTGCTGTTTTTGATTTCTATTGGTGGTGAAGAATCACATCTTGGTAGTGATTGAAACGATCCTAGCATTTCAAAGTTCAGCTGAAACCAGATTTTATCACCGGGGACATGGCAGGGCCAAATATGAAGCAAAGTAGCGGGACTATGGAGGAAATACATAAATTCTTTTGGAAAATCTGTCATAATGGAAAGCAGGATCACTCCCTTGGTACAATCAACAAATCAGTGAGACTAAAATAGATGAGGTAAAAGCCAGAATGCTTCTAACATTTGCCTTGTTTAGCAAGTTCACATTGAAGCCAAACTTTCTTAAAATTGCAACATGCTTAACAACAAAACAGTAGTAGAAAAGCACAAAAAAACAAACGCAACACAAAAAAAAGTCTGTACCATTTTTAAAGTGTTCAAGCACGACCAAGCAGAGACTGCCAACCTCTGTTTCTGCCCAGCCTTTTATGTGGCCCCTGCCTCCATGGCGGGTCGTCCGCAGGGTCAGAGAATTCAGCTCTATGATTTACAGCCTGGGCCAAGCGTGCCAAGAGCTCCCTGGTTCTCTCCGACCCCGCTACAGGGTTCACTGTCATCTCTCATGACTGGTTATGGCAAACCACAGCCAGATCAGTGGGTGTCCTCTGGTGCGGGTCCCAGCCAAAGCATGATCTAAGCCTCTCCTCTCCTCCTTACTATTCCAAAGTGTCTTTTTTGCCCAGTTTCGTCTGATACAACTGAAATCGGGAAAGTTGTCTGCTATGTGCACTCGTTTCTCCCCAGTTGCGGTTTCTCTGCAGGAGGTGATGGAGTGACGATGAAGTTAGCTGGCATATGTGGAGTCAGAAAAAAATAAATGAAGTTGAGATCTATGAAAATGCTTGAGAGTACTCCAGCTGTTTGATTGACCATTTTTAATGTTCTTCTGCAACCGCACGCCACACCACATTCATTCCATGATGGGTTTAATAAAAGTGACTTTTTATTGGGTACTGAAATGAACTGCTCAGTAACACAACATGTGGACCTGTTGTCAGCTCAACACCCCTTGTAGCATGGTTCCATGCGCCCATGCAAAAACACTTCGACATCTAGTTAGACATAAAGGTCCTCATCTGAGCACCAGTAATGTGGCCGACGTGGGTGTGATAGAGAACAGATAGGGGCCTGACTCATCCTCGAAGTCCAACAGACGGCAAGCGATCCATACCAGTTGAGATGAGCCAATCCTTGGCAAGTGCAACCAGGTTTTTCTCATCTCACACTTGTGTATTGTCATCAGCTGATACACGTACATGCGAACGCAGTCAGCAGGATGACTTGCCTCCTTTGGTTCCATGCATCAACTTGCGTGCAGAAGTATCTGTTCTTTGTCACGCATTCCTCACGGTGCTCAAGATCCCTGGCGAGCGGTGCAGGAACGTGTCGAGAGGCCACAGACTTGCCATGTCAGATCTGCAGTCCCCCACTTTGGAGGAGCGCTAGGAAGTCCGCTGGCTGCACACACATCCTGTGAGACCATCAAATTATTTATGGACGCTTAAGGATGGAGAGCTAAAGGCTGAGAAGTGAGGCTCTTTCAGTCATCACAGACAGAAAGTATGCAGAGGCAACGCCAACAGCTGGGCCTCATAATCAGCTCTTGCTCTCTGGCAATCAGAGATAGGCCCATATTAACACAGCTGAACTATTGACTTAACCTCAAGTAAACTGCCAGTTCCATTGACAGGCATTACTGGCAACTATCATATTAATTGCTGCTGAACAATTGATAGTGTATTCTCTTTATCTCTTCATAAAACACATAAGTTTGGCTCGTAAAGCAAAAGATGATTTGCTGCCATTCCATAAACTGATAAATATGTGCGCATGGAATTACATGTTTAAAAGACTGCTCATAAACCTGAATCTTCCTCACAAGAGGATTTCTAAAATTACTCGTTTCGTTTTTTAATGATGGTGGTTGGTAAGAAGCCTCTTTTGCAGAGGCCAGACTTCCAAGCAAGCACCTACAAGCACACAGTCTCTCTCTTTCCACCTCCCAAGCTATTCCGTGAAAATAATCTCACTCCCTATGTCAACACCAGCTCTGTAATTTTGATGATATCTCTGCAAGTAAGCATGCAAACAGGAGCAGAGCCAAAGAAAATGCCATGTTGATGATAAAACGATAGCAGCGTCCCTTTTTTAATCAGCCCCTGCTTACAGTAGCGTGTAATTCTCCTATCCTCATTTAATGACAGAGCACATTCCTAGTTCTGTAAACAGTGTTTTAGACTGGGTGTACTGAGCACGGCAAAAACCTACGCAGGTCAGAGTATCAACTGTCTCTGAGGGTAATTCACTCGGAGCTAAAGTCAGCTCTGCCATGGTACATGCAGGTATGCCTAAGACACAGTCATGGCAGCCATCCAAAGGTAAAGCAGCCATGTCAAAGATGGATCCCAAGCTCACAACTCTGACAGGACTGTCAATGGCTGTTTTTGTAATTCCACCAATAGATCCCAGTCAGCCATGCATGGGCCAAATTTTCACAGACAAGCCGGCCGTCACACAACAACCACATTTGATGACAACCACAGCAATTTTTTTAATGTCTTCTTACAAAACCCTGACTAGTTCAGACCACATCCACATTCTGTAGTCTACATCTGATTTTTAAAAACTATTTGTTATCAAACGTGCATCTTGTGTACGGAAAACATTTATAAAGCAACATCAAGTACTTAAATAAGCGCTGGGACATCTTGTTGCTGTGAAATTCACTGAGATGCTAAGACATTTTACAATTTTTACATTAAAGATTCGGTTTGCACTGTAGATGTAGGAGTCATTCCACAATGATTTGATTCACAGCTCATAAAGAACCAATTGTCTCTCAGTTCCATATCTGCCTCCAAATTCAACCCATCTTTTCATTATTATTCTGCGGGCCTGGGTAGTCTTAATTGTAATTGTAATTAATGTCTGTAGCACACCCAGATATACTCGACACCGCTGGTGTTCTGACATCATGCCTGTCTTTCCTCATGCTATGCTTTCTCAGTTGGAGTCGTTTCACAGGGCCCTCACAGGCCCTGAACATTGAGAGACTATTGTGCAATAGGCTTAACTGCACTACACATGATGCAAAATTACAGTACATCTGCTTGTAATCCTACAAGGCCACACAAGCTATGCACTTTCAAAGAGGTTTCCCTGGAATATGAGCTGAAGACTTTTTTTCATCAATAATTCCACTTTCATGTAATTCTTTTCTTAAGCACAATGCATTCTTGTTTAAATTCAAATGTAACTTATCACTTCCCTACAGCAGCCATGTATGTGAACTGCGTCATTAATTTCCCTGAAACATGCTCTGACAGTTAAACCCACAAGCTGCCCACATAAAATATAACAACCCTGTGCAAGGTGAAGTTAGTCATGATGACCAAAATGGCAGGTCTTAAGCAGACCGGGGTGCGAGGGAAAATTCCATCCTCTCGCCTCATCCAAAACAAATAATGAGATCTGCAGTCTCCGTACACAAGATGCCAGCACTCTGAGAGCTTTGGTCACAAACAGCACGCACAGAGTCGTAAGGCCAGGCTTGCAGTCTTGACTGTGCTTCAGGCAGCTTTTGCTCACAGCTCAATCTGGGGGCATTTCAAATCACATTGCATCACTCTTGACAAGACAAAAGCACCGCAAATGCTCCAGAGACCATCGATCTGGCAGGGAACTGGAAGGAGCAAAAGGAACCGACAGCTTAATTTTGGTGTGGCTCAGCTGCACACTTCAGACTGGGTGGAAGCACAATGTTTGTCATTAAATGAAAGTGTGTGTGTATGTGTGAGTGTGTGACTTGTAGAACCTCAGTGATTTAGCAAATAGTTCCAGCATGCCCTCTGGCCGTGTGAACATCTTAATAACGATTGGAGCCAATTTTCAAATTACATCTCAAGGTTGAGTCTCGAATCAGTGGACAGGCACATCCTTGACTGAACTGAGTTAACCCTCTGTTTCTTTCCCATCCATCTAGCAGCAGCCACAATGTAAGTGTCTTACAGGAACACCTAGACCCCTTAGGGATTGTACTAGCACAAGTCATTCCTTGAAATCCTCCATGTTTATGTGATGCTCCAGATCACCCTCCACACCTCATTGAAGGTCCTCTGTTGACTTAAAGCAATAACGTAATAGCAAAACATCTTATTTTATGAAATGATTATTTGTTAATGTTGTTATCATACATTCTATGGTTGTTATGCAGAGAGATAATGAAGAACTACTCAATAATAACATAACATAACATGCGAAGGTAAACTGAGCTGGGTGTGCTCTGGAAATGACAACACATTGACTGGTTAGTGACATTTGTGTGGTAACTCAACCCAACATTCTTTAATGAAACTCAACAGGCAAGTGAAACAAAAGAGGAGGCTCTGACATACACTGCATTGTCACAAGAGCATGTGTAGATACTGAGACCTCTAGTCAGTCAGGAACGGGTTAAAAACAGCTGTTCAAACAAATACTTGACCAGATGGCAAATATACCCAGGAGATTAAAAGCATTTTGTACTAAAAATATGTAAACTGTATAGAAGTATGTAAATACTGTGGTAATTTGATACAGCATTATATGGTTTATACATTTAAATAAGCCATATCATACCGTTTGTTTATTAACTATTTAAAATGAAATTGCCTTGATAAATGAACAGGACATTGATATAATATTCACACTTCCAACATAACTTATCACTATAATATATATATATGTAATCAATATATAATAATATATGTTATATGTATATATCATTATACTGTAAACTATTTATTACCAGTGTTAATGTGAAGCAACAATTAAAACACTTGTATTAAAATACTTGTATTAAATATCCAAATCAATCCATTTGGACAAATGAGTGAAATTACATTTGGATGACAGAAGTACACTGCATAATAATGCGAATCAACCATAGATTTTTCTGTGTTTAACAAAACCAACTATTATATAAAAGGAAACTGTTTTGCTCTGGACCTCAAAGTAATGGTGTACAGTAAGACCGTCAGTATGCCATCAGAAGACGCCTTCATAAGCGGGGCACTTGTGGGTTTTCAGTTTCTTTAAGGCCTTCCTAAACATACTAGATTTGTCCCATTTGTGAATGCTGGTCAGAAGGTACTGTTTGCCCACTTTGCGACCCATAATCAAGAAGTTGGTCCCCAGGTTGTCCAGCTGCTGGCAAGGGCAGTCTGCCCCGTTCTTGAGGATGAGCACAACCTTCTTTAGGTCGTTCTTGTTAAAACTGCCCAGCTTCACAACCTTTTTTTTCTTCTGGAGGATTATTTTCCGGTCTGCACCCTCTCTTTTCACCGTCTTAATCTTTGTCTTAATGGCTAAAACAGGCAGAAGAATATGTTGGTTTGTTATACAAGTCAAGTTAGAAACATACATTCAATTCTGGAGAAAATATACCAGTACTTGGATACTCAAAAAAAACATCTAAAACTAATGAAAATGCCTTGTTTGAAGCTTGTGCTAACTTTAAGTCTATAAATATCGGAAACCAGGCAGTATATAAGAAGCCCTGAAACGCCGGATGGTAGTTTGTGGGGAAAGATTTGGCAACAATAAATGCCTCATTTACGGTCCCATTGCTTGACACAACACTTAAAAGGTGTGTTTTCTTTTCAGTCTGTATTTCCTTGTATGTATGCCATCAATTGGTATGGTTCAGCTGCTTTTGATAAACACATTTTATGTTGCCCAGCACTTTTCCCCTAGTTTATGTTTTTCAGATGCTTTTCTGTGTTAATTGTCTCAACTGCAGACATGTGATGCACTCCTCTGCTGTCCACTGGGGTTTGTGAGGATAAGATTCTTGGGAACGTTTCAAAAATTCTGAACGCTACTCCGGAGAACGGCCCGTACAATCATTCTCAATATTTCACTTAACACGCACTCCCAGCATATGGGTTTGCAAACAATTAGGCTGTATGTAGTGACACTACGATAAGAAACAGCCGAGGACCCACACACCCCAAGCCCTGACTGTGAAACAGCAACTGCATCCAATGCCATAACATTCTCATCTAATACTAAATATACAGACCAGTATGAAAACATGACTATCTCATGTAAAAATAGACTCAAAGGTTAAAAAATGTAATTGGCTTAGTACAGACTATTCCAGGAATCCTTATTAATAGATGGCAAAATGAAGCCCAAACAAGTATTACATGTGTGTTCAGAAAGACTTGTAATAGCTGTCCCATTCTAGTCATTTTGTGTTTAGGCCTTTTGTTTTGCATTGACCAGCAGGCTGTTGAAACAGGCTTGGCATACATTTTTAGTCTTGTCAACATCATTTTGACAAGCTTCCATGTTTCATGAAAAAACCAACCATGCCTCAATCTGTTGTGGAGGAATGAAACATAAAAATTATTCATCACATCTTTCTTCAATCCTTTTAGGACTCTCATAAAGCTTTAAACAGTCTCTCAATCTACGATAATCTCAACCAACAGTTAAATCAACAAGTAGACAACAATAGTTATCTCTTATTGATTGCCTAGAGAAGACAAGCAGAAGGATCTTAGAGAACATGCTGAAAGCTGTGGTTTATAGCTCCTTCCTGGTAGTGTCCTTGTATTTTATGGTAAACACTATAAGGTCCAATGAAACTGTTGCCATCAGCAACCATAGCTAAACTTCCTGAATTAGACAAGCTCCAGAGATTTAAAAGAAGGGGTTGTTTATGATGAAGTATCAACAACATCAATAGCTTGAATGCAGACAGAAAGACACAGTTCAGAGTTTGAGAAATAAAAATGTCACATTTTCCTATTGACAACAAGACATTATTCACTGAGGTCATTCTGTACATATGGGCAGAACAAAAATGTATCTATTTACTGTGATAGAGAAAAGAATATTCACTGGGAAGTGGTTTGGCCGATTGCAGTAAATTAAAAAAAAAAAAAAAAAAAAAAAAACAGCAGCAAGACGACAAAAAGAAGATCTTCAAAATTAAACAGAGCTTGCCACACTCTGTCCTTTGTTTACTCCGCAACTATCCCCAGTCACAGATCATTGCGCTTCAGCCACACATGCCAGCTGTATTCACATTGTCTGACTGGATGCATATTTATAACGTGCGCTAGAATTATGAAGACAACACAACAAGCTTATTATTGAAAGCAAATGTTTAAAAGCCATAAACTTGGCAAACTGCAATTGTGCTGTTGTGTGTTGCTGTGATGGGATGCTGTAGACTGTTTTTTTTTTTGATAAGTGACAGTGTTAAAAGACCATTGCGTGAATATTTTAAAGGTCTTTAAATGCGACACATGCCAAATCTGATGAATTTAATATTTCTTTACTGGCTGAAAGTAATTTTTGAATGATTGTAACTATGTACATTTTATTATTGCTGCTGATGTTGAGAGCCCATTCTCATCCTATCCCCTGGTCTCCTTTGGTATATACTTTGTGGCCAGCTGTTTTTTTAACTACTGTGCCTAAGATGATATTTGTGCACACAATCGAGGTGAAGTAGGCAGTGTACATCTTTCTAAAAATCTGTGTTCACCTGATTTATGATGTACAGTTAATACAATGCTTACTGACTTACATCACACACAGTTGGTGTCTTTGTGTTGAAACTAAATTAAAAAAACCCCACAACATACAACATCTCCAAAACATTGCATTCAACGCTAAGACCTTCCAGATTTGTCTAGTGGTGGTTTGTCATAGTCCCGTACTCCTTGTATTTTCTCCCATGAGGACATTCATTCTCAGCTCTCAAAATATTGTTTTTTTCTCCTTTTGATACTAATTAATTTAATAATTTAATTGTAGGTCTAAGCACAGTGGGTTGACTGTTCATGGTGATGTCTCATTCAGCAGTGATAATATAATCTCTCTGCCACTGATTGGGATATTTCTCAGAGCTGTTTTGATAATGTGGGAACACTATTTATTGCAGATCCATTACTGTGTAATTACTGTACTACTGATCAATCAAAATATTTCTCAAATCATTCTGACAGATCTTGTCACAAGCATGTGACAAAAAGATCTCAGAAAATCCAGTAAAGGTCTTACAGCAACACATATTGATATATCACAAGTGTCCTCACCAAATTCACTAGCGCACATATGGTCCAGTATGGTGTCTATACTCTGCTCATTATCACATGGAGGGCACACAGCAGAAGGTCCTAAAAACAAACATAAAACACAATTAAAACACTTTTAGCAAATACATGTTTTACCATTTCCTTCAACACTAAGGTAACATATACTTGGACCCAATAGCATATTGTGGCTCTATCTAAATAGTTTTTCCACACAATGTAAAATCAACATGATCAAGATTTATGGCTTATACTATCAAAACACCCCAGTATGAATACTCATATACACATAAAACATCATTGCTGCAGTTAACTGTGACAGCCTCAAAAGAATTCATTAATCACTGTCAGCATTGTGTTGTGGAAATTGCAAAATCCTGGCAGGAAGTCTGCAACAGGGTGGGGGTGGGGTGGACCGATTTTAGGAACAAGTCAGACACACAATTGACTATTCCAAAAACTAGTATAATACTTCTGCACACATTTTTGTAACATCAGTCAACATAGTTGCACATTCATTACAGCTGCAAGCTGTTAAAATATAGACGTTTGGAAAAAAATAAAATATACTCTGCCCAAAAATTATGATTTTTAAACGTTCAAACCCATACAGTGAATCACTATTCCTAAAGAAAGAAACAAAATAGCTAAAGTACTAATATAAAATGATAATACTTCATATTTATTGCTGTGTTCATTTCTGTAAGGCCTAGTCTATACATTCATCATTCATCAAGCAACTAGCTTCTTATAGGGTGCAATTTTCAAACTGTCTGACACCAACATGCCCTCAATCACCTGTGCAGTTTAGTCAGAGGTTGGGAGTGAATTATAAGGTTGTTTTATAGGTTTTGCTGGCATAGAGTATATGTTTTCATCTTTAAATGAGGATTTCCTGTCACGAAAAAATAGTTACTGCCACTGAAGGCCTGAACAGTAACATTTTGAGAGTGGACAGTGCCCACTACGAACTTTTGGAACAGAGCCAGCACACAAGAGTGATTACACCTGAAACACTCCCTACAGATATCCCATTTATAGGATGAGACTTTTTTAAAAACACAAGTACACAAAACTGGTTTGTTGTAATAGGAGTCTTAGTTTGTATATTTTAACAAGTCGACCATATGCGCACTTTGCTTCCCTTTAACACATTTTCCATGTGGGATGCTTTGCAACACAATATGATGGCACTTCCATGCCATCGTGCTGCACTCTGCTTAAAAATAACTTTACTCGTTTTAACACTTTTGTTGGATTATGACATCTCATGATTCATTCAATTTGTTAGGCTACTTCTATTGTCTTTGCAATCTGATCACCAAACAATTAGCATTTTGAAATTGAATTCTGGCATTCAGTAGACTTCGCAGGATACTTGTCGTTAAACAAACTCACCGGATGACTCTGAGGCACTGGTTGCATTCATGGCAATGCACACCTCACCCGCTGGGAATTTGCTGCAGGTAAGCATCTCTGGCCAAGGAAAGCCAAATGCCTCCATGATGGGAATGCAGCTGTCACGGACAGCCTCGCACAGCCAGCGGCACGGGTACACGGGCCGGTCCATGCACACTGGGGCAAAGAGCGAGCACAGAAACACCTGGGTACCCGGATGGCACGCCTTGTGGACGAGAGGCACCCAGCTGCCTGCCTGCTGCTTGACCTCGGCCATGGTCTCGTGCTCCAGTAAGTTGGGTAGCAGCATCTGACGGTAGCCCACATTGTGGCATAACCGAAGGTCCTCTGGAATCATAACGCACTGCTGGACTTTACCGTAACTCTGTCCTTCATTCCAGCCCACATACTCATATTCGTAAGCCTTACACATAGAGGCGAGGAATAGAGTAAGAGTCCAAAACGGTGAAGAAATCCTGAAAGAGCTAGTTCGGCGTACGCTTTCCATTGTTCTGTTGAGCAAAAGGATCTACACTACGGCAAAGAAAAAAATCCGTTCGTGGTCGATAAGAGGCGACTCCAACTTCGCTGACGCGCTGCTGGGGTTCGGACAAGATAAGCAGACTTCCTTCTCCTAGCCAGAACTTTGCGCTGAACTGAATGGTGACACTGCCTGCCCAGCGCATTTAGCTTTCCTGGCCAATGAAAGAGCATGAATGTCTCAAATTGCTCAATAGCAGGTCGACCCCTTGTAAAGTACTGCTATATAATTATTCTCAAAGAGGCGCAGTCAGATTTGTCGCGAATTATCTTCAGGAAGATTTTTTAAAATGAGCTGTAAGCAAATGCTTTAAATGTACACTTTGAAATTCAATCTGCAATATTATTATTCCTGTTACATCTAAAATGGAGAATCAAACATGCAAATAGCATAGTTGAAATTTTGTTGGCCCTATAATGACCTTCTGTGAGTCTACAGTATTACACTTTCATTGGACACGTCGTGACATTCGTTCCTAACATTCAAAGTTGTAAAAAAAATCGTTCGAATTTATTTTTAAATTTTATAGGCTATAGAGTAGAAATATCCTGAATTACGAACACAAATTAGCCTATATACTTTTCAAAAGTTTTTTTTCCTCACAGACAAAGTTGACCAAAACAACAGCATTGGGATAAATTTACCATTTTAATTATGCTGTTGAGTGGATGAAGATATTATTATTATTAAAATTCTTATGCAAATGTTTATTCTTATTAAAATTAGCATTTAATTAAAGCATTCGTCATTGACCCTTAGGCCTCCACAGGAAGTTCCCTAACACAGTGAGTGCCCCACCCTAAATGGACATTTTGGATTAGGGTGGGGCATAATATTGGTCACATTTTTTATCAGGGTCATATAGATTCATTAGTCAGTTTTAAGCCCATAGTGTCCCACACCCAGCCTGTAAGGTGTTTTGGGAGCTTGAAGCATGCTGTTGTTTTAAAACAGCAATGGGTTTACATTGCTAAAACATGGCAACAGCATTTGCGTTGCCAAATGTACAGTATGCACCAATGAATTATGTTAGCTCTATGATAATACAAACTTGTGTGTGCATGCTGTCATCTTTACTTGGGTTGGATTACTCTTCTGTTTTTGTGAACTACAGTAAAGCCTACCCAAAGCTACTTTGTAATTGGATTTTGCCTATCCAATTGCCTACACACTGCCTATCCAAAGGCAACATTTGTGTTTTACACCAGATTTTTGTAGAGAATACACTCTGCAGCAACACAAGAAAAATATTATCTCCAGCTGT
This sequence comes from Limnothrissa miodon, assembly GCA_017657215.1. Lineage (NCBI taxonomy): Eukaryota > Metazoa > Chordata > Actinopteri > Clupeiformes > Clupeidae > Limnothrissa > Limnothrissa miodon. Next base: position 1,341,868 of record JAGFZM010001211.1, read on the forward strand.
TGCAGTTACCTGTACTCAGTTCAGTGAGAATCATTTGTCATGGGAATCATTTGTCTTCTTGTCTGTGTATAAAAGTGTTGCTTTTTGTTGATTTGACATTTTATGAATAACAATTTATGGGTTTGGTTTTACAGGAGGTTCTGTCAGGAATAACACTGTGCCTCATGTTTTCCCAATTGCTGATGAATTCAATGTTTGGAATGACTTCAGTATTTACATGAGGTAAGATTTACTTTTATGATGTACTGTCCGTAACCATCACTTAGTTGATGCAATGTTTGTCATAAAAATACAAGAGAATGAAGATTTATTCAAAGCTAAGTAAATAATTTTGCCCAACAATCAATCAATCAAAAAAAAAAAATCAAATGCCACAGTTCAACAGTGTGCTGGGGATAGATTGAGTCTTGAGAAACTGCAGAGGGACAGCTGAAGCATTTTAGCAGGCCTATGGGCAATGGGTTGTATGTCTTTTCACAAATAAAACTGTCTATTTAAAATGAGAAATAAGCAATAGGTGGATTGTGACTTTTTAAATCCCATTATAATAATCATTGAATATAATAAAGCATTAATGTGAAGAACACATGTTGCACATTGCATATATGCTGACTTCTCTTTTTTCCAAGCTGTAATGCCACAGAAAGATTGTTGAGTATATCTGTGACATAATTACTGTGAATCATACAACAATATTGAAGCATAGGCCCGGTGAATATTGAGACACAGTAAAGGGCATGAGGTACCTGAGGTTCAATAATGATTTTGTTCTACATCTGCGCCATCTGAGATCATCTATCCGCTGGCATTTCTCAAATTTAATGAGAAAATAAATATGCATTCAGATTAATTATGCATAAAGATTATTTCTTCACGCAACAGTGTGTTTAAACAGAATTATATTTCAAAGTATAACAGCAAAATATATCATAAAATATATTATATTATATTGGACGTCGCATGGAGTATCCCCTATCTCAGTCTAATGTAACACTGACACAGTGCTTGCTGTGAACATCTGGGTCCCTGTGGCTTGGCAACTATGGGTTTGATGCAGATGGTAGATTGACCCACAACAGTGCAGTTGCAAGCTCAAGTTCTCACAGAGCACACACACTCTCTCTCTCTCTCTCTCTCTCTCTCTCTCTCTCTCTCTCTGTATATCTCTATCTGTCTCTATTTATAAAGACCAAATCACTGGAAACACTTGCATATTTCCAGAAAATGGTCCCATGACAGTGCTTATGAAAAGGCTAATGCTCCTTCTGGTCTGAACCTAAGATGGCGGTCATATTAGCCTGTGACACTGACAAACCTGCTTTCTGTACTCATTAAACTTGTGAATATTGCCCATGAATTCTTTTGAAATAAGACAGCACCATCCCAGCATCAAGAGTTGAATGGTTCAGAACAGCAGGTAATATAAGTGCTATATCTCATGCAAATTACATTTGTTGAATCTGGTCAGATGAACATTCTAACATAGATTTCAACAAGGAATGAAAGAGGGGTGTGAACAATTACAAATTGAGTGCTGTTGGGATTGGGATCCATGGTATGCCTGAAGCTGCATATCATATGAAACAATATCAATTTAACCAGAGCAAAAACAACAGCTAATACATCCCTGGATTCCATGAAAAGCACTAAGCCATAAAGATGTTTTATATTTAGAAAATTGCTTGAAGATGTTCAAGCAAACAAACACGAACCATTAATTTTTGTCATGCACCATTGTGATTCAAACAGACCATGAAGATGTGAAACTACAGCTCAATATGTGTGGTTGATTTTCCAGGCCAAATAGGAATAAAACCTGTTGTTTTAAAGAAACTCAGCTGTAAATCATACATTTAAAAGTAAACAGCAAGCAAAATGGCAAGGAACACCAGGAGGATTTAGGCATATGCTTAAATATAATTTTATAGCAGTTAGTCATTCATGCTTCCCTTTTATATAGTTATGCTCAAAAAAGATAATGCCATAATAATAATGAATTCAGAGAATGTTCCTTTAATTGCCTCACTGAATACTACAGATGTGTGGTACCCACAGTTAAATTAAATCCATACATTACTTTACACTACTACATTTCTTTGTTATGAATAATTATGAACAAAAAATAAAATGTAAAAATCCTGGGTGGGTGCCACAAAATGGTTAACTAATGATTACTATCATAACATAATAACATATGTGGACGAGGAGAACATAGGAGAACATGATAACATAATATTGGACAACGAGGAGAACATATTTTGGTAAGGAAAGGGATAGATAGATAGATAGATAGATAGATAGATAGATACTTTATTGATCCCCAAGGGGAAAATTCAAGGTTTTTTTTTTTTGTTTTTTTTTTGACGGATGTCTGTTCCACAAACTTCTGTGAACAGTACACAGACTTCAACTTGCTGTTGACTTTGGACTTTAATTAGAAAGGATTCGTGCAGTGGGATAAATTCCTTTTTTATTCCTTGTGGATGTCTATGGCTCACATTTGGAGCTCCATCAGTTAGAATGAACTGAAACCTTGGGGACTGCTAATGAACACCATTTGGCTTTCTCATTAGGAACACATGTGAGTGTGCAGAAAGGCAGTGCACCATTAGCAGTGCTCCAACCTAACCTAACTGATGGAGGTGTCCATACTGTAGCCAAGACAACTTCGTTTCAAGTCAGGTTTATTTGATTAAAATTAAAACGATGGACCCTCATCAAGCCAAATATATCAAGTTGCTATGAAGCAAAGGCTATGAAGTTAAGTTTTGACATGATTTGTGAATCCTTTATCTAGCCCATCTGTCAACAACTTTTTTAATAGGAATTGACTTGTTAAAGAAACAGTGACTATTTAATGGCTAAGTTGGGTGATGTAATATTAACCATATCAAATGTAGTTTTCAGATAACGTGCTATTTTTTTAGTCATGATGATAGAGTCATGTTGTTTTGTTGATCTGCTTCTCATCATCCTGTGTACATTGTAGTATATGTTGTGTGTGATTTTTTAAGCTGCTGGGACCTTGAATTTCCCCTTAGGGATCAATATCTATCTATCTATCAAGCCATCAACAAAGTGGTTCATCTTCATGTGATGGGAAACATTATTACGAAACATTGTTTCCACCCGGGAGTTTTACATGTAGCCCAGCATCAAACAACAGGAGGAGGAAGACGTCTACCATGGCGGAGGTAAAGCACGAAATTGTACATATTTGGCTTTTTTAACGTATCATACGTTTCATTTGTAAAATTTGTAACACTATTTGTTCGCAGTGTTGTTTAACATGTTGTTTACAATGATTGATCTTTGACGTCTGCGTTGACACTGTTAAAGACGCTAATGTTGACGTTAGCCAACTGGTGTTTCGCTAACGTTAGCAGATTGCTCAGTGTTAGCCCGTAAACGGCCTCTGGTGCTAGTAAGCTAACTTTAACAACAATGGGACTTTGTTATTAATTTGTAGATATTAATGTTAGGTCATGAAGTAATACATTCTTAGTAGCGATATATGCGTAGAATACATGCGGTGGTGTTGGTGTATTTCCAATATAACTGTCATTATTACTACAATAAAAAGCTAATGTTTCTCCTGGCTAGGTAGCTAATGCTGATTGTTTGTGACTAACGTTAGCTAGTCGTGAATGATAAACAATCCAGTCCTTCCTGCTCATTAGCAAACGAGTTAATATTTGATGCAAATAAAAATAATCATAACATTAATTATTGAATGACATTAAGTTTCGATCCTACGACAGGATGAGGTGCTGAAAGTTACAGAAAGAGTTTGTGTGTGTGTGTGTGTGTATGTGCGTGCGAGTGAGAGAGTTCTTAACTACACTGTTGTGGTAAAATATTTCTGTCGTTATTGAGGACTGAGATATTGATTCTCGATGTGATTTGATGTGATTGATGTGCCAATGATTATCAGTATTGATACAGTACTGAATAATAAGTTTATCTCGTCTATAATTGTGCTTCCTCTGCGCAGACGCACAGCTTGCAGGATCTGAGGCAGCAAGCAGCTATAGCCTCCAAGGTGTTCATACAGAGAGATTACACATCAGGTACCATATGCAAGTTCCAAACCAAGTTTCCATCAGAGCTCGAGACCAGGGTATGTAATACATGGATTATGAACAAGTGACATTTTGACTGCCGTTGTCTCTCAAAATAGTTGTGCCTGTCGGTTAAAATATATTTTTTTAATGTGTCCTAAACCTCTGCTGTGTTTGTGCTGCTCTGTTAGATTGATAAGCAACAATTTGAGGAAACCATCCAGACGCTGAATAACCTTTATGCTGAGGCTGAGAAGTTGGGTGGCAAGTCATACCTAGAGGGGTGTTTGGCTTGCCTAACCGCCTACACTATTTTCCTGTGCATGGAGACCCATTATGAGAAGGTGAGGGGAGTTTTGATATGACCAGCACTAAAATGGCCTTTTTCATATGACGTAACGAATTTGAGTGTCATTTGACAGTAATTTGAGATGAACATCACTAAATGATATAGGCCTATCTGTGATGCATTACATCCCCAACCTTTCTCTCTGTCTACTCCAATGGGAAGAGTAGAACAAACAAAACCAACAAATAAGCTTTTTAATTAAGACATTTTTAGTTTGTTTAAAGATGGTTAGGGTTTGGTTGCCACTAATCGCCACTTGACAACCTGCCATTTCTGCCACACTGCAGCTAATTTCTACGAGCAACTTTACAGACTGTAAAAGTGAGAATAAGCTTGGTCTGTGCGTGGTTTCACTTAACTGCAATTATACAAACCGGATTCCAAAAAAGTTGGGACACTAAACAAATTGTGAATAAAAACTGAATGCAATGATGTGGAGATGGCAAGTGTCAATATTTTATTTGTAAGAGAACGTAGATGACAGATCAAAAGTTTAATAATCCTAGTAAATGTATAATTTTAAAGGAAAAATATGTTGGTTCAAAATTTCACGGTGTCAACAAATCCACAAGTAGCAATAAGAGGCTGAAAAAACTAAATTTGAGCATAACGAAGAGCTGGATGACCAATTAACACTAATTAGGTCAATTGGCAACATGATTGGGTATAAAAAGAGCTTCTCAGAGTGGCAGTGTCTCTCAGAAGCCAAGATGGGTAGAGGATCACCAATTCCTACAATGTTGTGCAGAAATATCAGAAAGGTGTTACCCAGCGAAAAATTGCAAAGACTTTGCAGTTATCATCATCAACTGTGCATAACATCATCCGAAAATTCTGAGAATCTGGAACAATCTCTGTGCGTAAGGGTCAAGGCCGCAAAACCATACTGGATGCCCGTGATCTCCGGGCCCTTAAACGACACTGCACCACAAACAGGAATGCTACTGTAAAGGAAATCACAGAATGGGCTCAGGAATACTTCCAGAAACCATTGTCAGTGAACACAATCCACTGTGCCATCTGCCGTTGCCAGCTGAAACTCTAGAGTGCAAAGAAGCCATTTCTAAGCAAGATCCACAAGCTCAGGCGTTTTCACTGGACCAGGGATCATTTAAAATGGAATGTGGCAAAATGGAAGACTGTTCTGTGCTCAGACGAGTCACAATTCAAAGTTCTTTTTGGAAATCTGGGGCACCATGTAATCCGGACCAAAGAGGACAAGGACAACCCAAGTTGTTATCAACGCTCAGTTCAGAAGCCTGCATCTCTAATGGTATGGAGTTGCATGAGTGACTAGTCTCCTCGGTCCCCAGACGTCTGTTGATTGTTGTAAGAGTAAGAGGTGAAAATGGCCTTGTCCCAACTTTTTTGGGATTTGTTGACACCATGAAATTTTGAATCAACATATTTTTCCCTTTAAATTATAAATTTTCTCAGTTTAAACAGTTGTTTCATGATTTATGTTCTATTCTGAATAAAATATTAGAAGCTGGCACCTCCACATCATTGCATTCAGTTTTTATTCACAATTTGTATAGTGTCCCAACTTTTTGGGAATCCGGTTTGTACTTTTCCAGCCAATTAACTGGCATTATGTACTGTAATTATTGGAGCATTAAACATGTATGTGTCGCTGTTTGTGTTTACAGAAAAAAATGTATAGGTCTCTTTGGTTGCCATCATATGAATTGAAAATTGTAATCTTTCCAAAAGTTTACCGGTTACAACCAGAGACTGCACCCGTTACAACCAAACTGTAGAATATGTACAGTAAACAAGGGGTCTTTTTCATAAATGGTGAACCTCTGAATGTATATTTGATCAGGCCATCACATAATTTGTTTTTTCTGATTTTTATTATTTTTTGTTTACCAAGATGAATCATAACAGGGTATGCATTACAAATGAGACCTTTCGTTGAGATTAGTAAGTCTCATTTGTACTAATGTTGACCTGGCTTTCTCTCATGCTCTATGAATAAAAATGGAGCCATATGTTGTGATGTAATCTCATTGCTTCATGTGGCTTTTTTCCGACATGTTTTTCCAGGTGCTGAAGAAGATAGCCAAGTACATCCAAGAACAGAATGAAAAGGTCTATGCACCACTGGGACTGCTTCTCACTGACCCCATCGAGAGAGGACTTAGGGTCGTATCCTTTTCTGACAAAGCTCATGGAATCACAAAACAGCATTCCAGTATAGTGCAAGTTCAATAAGTGCAGTGCTTCACTTAGCATGTCGCTGCGGCATGTTGAACTCTTAACTCGGTTCATGGACTTCATACAGACAGGCAACGATGGGCAGTCTGTGAGCTTGATGCAGGGAAAAGATGAAAAGGTCAAACGAAACAATGTGGTCTACTACAGCAATCAAGCATGTGCGTTTTGAACCCCTCTGGCAGTATCAAATGGGTGGACTGACATGAGACTCGGATGTTTCACAGGCCAAGGAATTGTCTTTTCCCATGTTATACCACAAACACTGATTTGGTTGCTCCTTGACCATAGAACACAAGCCAACAGAGATGATCTGTGCATTGGCTGATTGCAGTGGTGTATCCACCACAGCATGACTTCCCTTTTGTTAGGAGATGAGCCGCATATACCAGCATAAAAAGACATAAAAAGAAACAGACTCTTGTAATTGCTGCAAACGGAATGTTGTCCACCCTTAATCAAGATTTTTTTCCCCTCATCTGCACCTCCCACTGCCTCTCACATACACATTAATCCCCTAAATCAAGTTTTCTAGTTGCCAAAAAAGTATAGAAGAACTCTGAAATGGAGTCGAATGTCCTGTGAAACTAATTATGGAATACGCTGAGTCAGAGATGCTAACAGCTGAGTTTTTTTTTTCCTTTTTTTTTTTTTTTTTTTAAAGGTTAAGTCATTTCTCTCGTTGACGGATAGGGAAAAAATGAAGCCATGTCAAAATAATAATTCCCAGATATTTCTAAAGACTTCTGGACATAGGCGTCATTTTAACTGGGGACGCTGGGGACAAGTCCCCAGCACTATTTATGATGAGCAGTTTTGTCCCCTCCACATTTAACAATGTTATCAATTTGGCATTAATGAGGAACCGCAGAAACAACAGCTGTGTTCCTTTACTTACAACAATGTAGCCTAACTGTGTTTAACGAATTTTGAGAGTTGCGTTCTATGTCTACGGTTTGGAGCATCATGTAACAGGCTCCCAACACCGGCCTCTCCACAAGGAATGGAAACTTAAGGGCCTGCACACGGCTGTGGCTGTGACAGTAGAGGAGAAAGTGATCAGATAATTCAGCCCATTAATAAAAAATAACTTTATGTAGGCTAACGTTAATCATTTTTCATCTCGTCACTTCGCTTGTGAGAGTGTGGACCAGCTTTTGGTAGCAATAGCTATGGAAATATAGTATATGGCATCATGTAGGCTATACATGTGCATTTTAAATCACATATAGGCTTACTGTATAAAAGTGTACCAGTTAACCAAAAAGAGTTGAAGACGGAAATCTGGATGTGGAGGGCGGTAAGGTAAGAAGTTTGGTTTAAAATTTGTGTCTGTTTACTTCTGTGTACCGGTATTTGTTTACATGGTGGTCTAGCTGGCTTTACAGGCTAAATACGATTGGTAAATACGATCTGGTTGTTCCAAATTGGTTATGCATAAACAGTTGTATCGTGGTGGTATTCTGTATTCTGTGGATAGTGGTCTGGTGGAGATAGATGTATCCTTTAATTAAATAACCTTGTGTAAGGTGGGATTCTCCTAAACTCTTCGCACTTGCTGCCAATCTGTGACTGTGACATTAGCAAGTGAACCTAGTTTTGATGATGGTGTATATTTGCCAGATCCCGGTGGAATCCGTTTACTTTCTCTTCTGGGCATTTATGCATCAAGACATGATACAGCGAGATAGTCTGCTACCACTGATTGCTCTTCTACAAAAGGTTGATGCTCAGTATGCCACCTTGTTTGTTTTCATATCCCCTCTACGGCCGAGGCAGTATTTGTCTGGTTTTTCCCATGCTCGCTCTGTTATGAAGTTTGCCCGGCGATGTCATGTTTTAAATCGGAAACCCATTGAATTGCTGTCTTCTTAATACAGCCATAGTCGTAGCCCGATTGTGGTTTCAACGCTCTTTGTAAAAACGATATAAAACACCTATGCGTAAACCTTTATTGATTGAATACACCTATGAATAGACCGTAATGCAGTGTATTCATTGTAATGGAACATCAAACGGATGAATGCATGTACCCAGCACTTTTCAAACCACGTTTAAGTTTATGGTTATTGTCCCCAGCACTTTTAAAAACAAACTGATGCCCTTGCTTCTGGATAAATACACAGTCTCTCCTAAATTTGTTTAGTGTGTAATCTATGCAATGCCAGTAGGTCTACTTTCACTTGTTTAACAAGTTGGTGATAAAATGTCTGTTTGCATCCTTAAGGACTAGTGTAAAAAGAACCCCCATCTGTTATCCCTGAGTATAGAACAGTTCCACACATAGATCCCGATAAACCTTGTTATGGAGTGCATGAATGGAATTATTAGTCTTTAACTCGATTATCAGGTGGAAATCACCATTTATGAGGACAGAAGCTCCAGATAGAAGATGGAAAAAAATAAGAACACCAAAGGTAAGGCTAATATGTTTTCACCAGTTACAGTAATACCAACAGATCCGAATTTGAAATACAAATCCAAATAATGGAACTTCTGAAGTCGTTGTTGAGCCTATGACACAAACAAACTCTTTGTGCAACGGATGTGTTTGAGGAACAGGAAGTAGGTCATTATTTTTATATTTCCTGTGTCCTCAGAAGTGGTTTGGAATGTCTGCGTCTTAGATTTATATGGCCTTCACATTTCATTTGTTTGGCAGCAGCCTTGTAATTTGATACGGACATGTCATAGCCGTTTTTACCACTAATGTGAGAAGAGGACAGTGTTATATGCTGCAGTGCTCTGTTTATAGTATAAATCTTATTGGATAAATATGCTGTATGATGATGATTTTCTGCTTTCTCTGTTTCCTGCCAGTCACCCAGGAGTACACCACTTTGGTTGGCCTTTTGATCCTTCAGGCCTGGATCTTTACCCCCTCCCCCTCCCCCTCGGTGCATACTGTGTGGTCCAGTCTTTCTCCCTCCTGAACCCTTCTTCTCCACTGAGATCAGAACTTTTCATGTGGAAAGCAAAAGATCATGTATTCCAGAACTGACTGAAGTACCCTCTCACCCACCCACCCACCCTCCCTCCCTTTTATTTACACGTTGAAATACACAGTAATTGTTTTGTATTTGTACGATGTTGTTCTAAATTTACTTTTTAAGTTGCAACATTTTTTTTTTTGTGCCATGTTATATTTTTTACAAGTACTTGTAAAATGTACTTATGTAGTATATGCCCACCCCACCCCTCAGTCCTCCTCACTTGTGGTGTATGTAGTTGTTGGAGCAGTGGCCCACTGTGCTGTGTGGGCTCCTCTCCATTCACACAGTACGGTGGCAGTCTCCCAGGTGTGATGCTTTTGTCCTAAGAGTAACTCGATTCTGGAAAACGAATGAAAACGATCTTGTGTAAAATTTCCAGGATGTGTAAGGTGTGCTTAAATATACAGCAGAATTTGTACGATTTTGCAGTGACTTGTCAGCTCATTGCTGTATACCTGGCTGTACAGTGAGCAGCAATTGCTGGTGGCCATTGTTGTGACTCCTGAATGATGTTAATCTTTCTATCTGTCCATCTCTCTGTTTATCATTCCATGCAGATAAGAGCTCCCATCCAGCACAAGGTTATAATGATCCCTATCTGCTCAAACCCATGACACTATGTTTTGACACGTATATTTAGCGCACCATAGTGGGAAGCCTCTTTAATCTGCATTATAAACCGATATCTTTTTTTTATTACCCATGTCCGTAGTGCAGTCCTTTCTCTTGTCATGATTGGCAGCCCACAGAAACACCATTAAAACCTTAAAGTATCCATAGCTTTTAGTGTCTTATTTGATATATGAAAGCTATTAATGCGCTTTTTTGTCTTTTTTTCCCTAATTTGTTATTTTGCAATTTTTTTTCCTGCTGCAATTCTGTGCTGTATCATAATAAAAACGGTCAATCTTTTCTGAGAAAATACTCTCGAAAGTTATTTAAACCATGTATCTGTAATATATCATAATAAACAGAATGTTTTCTTGAAGTTTGAGTGGTTGATGTATTTGTTGCTACAGTTAGGCAAAAATGTGTTAAAACCTACCTTCTACCAAAAACAAAACTTGTGTTGATTGATTTATTTCAGTACAGTATGACAGAAACTTTTACAAGTGCCAAAGTTTACTTTGGACTCAAGTAAGTAAATTCCCTTGTGTCAAAAGCATGACCATTTTTTTGTTGAATGTGGTAAACAAAAAAAAAAGCTTGCAGTGAGTCAGTGTTTTTACCAGCAAACACACTTCCTCCCCTGCTACGCCGGACAGAGCTGTGTGTAAAACTGATGATCTAATCTGATGTTTAATGTGGGCTTCCAGACTGCTCCATGAGATGCAAGTTGGGTCTAATTAAAATAAAAAACACAAGCGTTGATTTTGGTCCAAAGTTTTGCTGAAATCAGATGTTACAAAGACATGTTCAGAAAAAAGCAAACATTTCAATACATTATGTACATTATGTACCTTGCCAGTGTGATGCACAGTCTGATTCCTGATCAACAGGAAAGGCACATAATGTCCAAATCAATCAGAGTCGAAATTGTCTTTGCAGATAATATTTTTTTTTTTTTCAAACACTATTAATTGAATTGAACAGTCTCAATTTAAAGTACTTTAAAAGTAATTACCTACAGTTAACCTTCAATAAAAGTAGGCATACATTAAAAGTAATCACCTACAGTTGCACAGCCAAATATGTAGTGATGCCCCTCTCTACTGGTGAAAAGGTAATATTACATCAGTCTATACATTTGAACATTGAAATACAAATGTATTTCCATGTAGCTGTCTAAAAGTTACATATGCGGTCAAAAAGTGAATATTGATATTAGGCTATGTCTATTCATCAATCTGAAGCATATTTAAAAAAAAAAAACAATAAACAAAGAAAAAGTAATGCATTTTAATTTGTAAAAGAATTATATGATAACTAATCCTTTTGCATGGATGCAGGTGCAGTTTTTCTGTTGTTGAGACGACAAAATGTAAAATCACCGTTTCAAAACACGGATGTCGTCATTTAAATGTCTTGCCACGCTTACCGTAGAAAGACTGAAACTAACATGGCGGCTTACTGAGAGGCCACGCTGATACACCAACCAACTTTCAACAAACGCAGAGAATAAAGATATTTCCTTCAAAGAGACGATATTTTTTTCAGAATCATGTCTGGTAGACATAATAATAAACTGCCAACAAATCTGCCTCAACTACAGAATCTCATAAAAAGAGATCCCCAATCATACACAGATGAGGTGAGTAACGTTAGTGGTTGCTGATTCGCGTTAGCCAACAGCTAGCTTTAGCCTGTGAAAATCGTTGAAGTTTAAGCATCGTTGACATGTAAACAGTGGTATCAACAACTTAACAGTTAAAATGCCTGTCGTTTGCCGTCTGAACGTTGTCACCCTTGTCTTTTTAGTTCTTGCAGCAGTATCGGCACTATCAGTCAAATGTCCAAATCTTCAAACATCAGCCCGATAAACCCAACAAGGAGTTTGAAGACCTGATCATGTTTCTTGCTCAGGTAGACATATTTTAACAATTCTATACCTCGGATCCTTGTTTAGCTTACGTTATCAGCTATTCTGTCCAGAATAGTCTTAGATACTATGTACACCAGAAACGTTGAGACAAACTTTATTCTTTTAGGTTGGGCACTGCTATCAGGAACGGATGGCAACTTTCCCTCAGGAGTTGGCAGAGCTTCTCCTAACTCATCATACAGTCTTGGAAACTAGTCTGCGATTGGTATGAACAGCTCAAGCGTTTAACTTTACAGGATAACATCCCATATGCGAAATTACTATAGTCTGCAAAAAAGTTATTGACAACCCTTAAACCAAATTCAGGTATCAGCTTATGTTTAACGGTTTAAAGGTGGCACTGTGAACACCTGAAGTTGCAAAAACACGCTTTGAAGTAGTCTGTAAAATGTCAGTCTGGCTGTCCCAGTTTAAGATGATTTAGACAGCATGGAAGCTGGAAATGGCTAGTAAGGTATATAGACCACAGAATCAGTTAGAATTACCTTTAGCTAAACTAGCTGGATCATCAAAACCCATTTTTAAAAAAAAAACCGTTTGAATATAACATGTTGAAAATAACATGTAAACATTTACAGTGCCGGGTGCAAAACTTTACATAATCTCAAAGGGTTCACATACTTTTTCTTGCAACTGTATGCACGTTAAGATGGTGAAAAACTCCGTCAGCATAAGAGTTTTTAGAGTTGTTATTTTCTGCAGAAAAGCCTTACTTTTAAATGAGCAGTTTCTAACATCATGTCATTTTCTTTGGGATTTGTTTCTAGACATTCTGCAAAGCCTTGATCTTACTCAGGAATAAAGACCTGATAAATCCCACAAGTCTTTTGGAGCTCTTCTTTGAACTGTTGCGCTGTCATGATAAATATCTCAGAAAGGTATGAAATATCAAGATGTTCATGATGCAATGATTTGTAATTAAGGAGTGGTTCCTCCTAATGTGTCAAGATCCCTCCCAGAGTATGTGTTTTATTCTTCTTCTTCTTATTATTATTATTATTATTATTATTATTATTATTATAATTTCAACACTATTTTGCTATGATACTAAACCGTAAATATAATTTTGATAGTCCTAATAAACTCCTGTATCTGATAACCTTGTTTGTTTACTCAGATGTTGTACACACACATTGTTACTGACATCAAAAACATCAATGCCAAACACAAGAACAACAAAATGAACACAGTAAGTAAGAATCACTGTCAATTTTTATTCAATTACAAAGTCCTATTTATGTGCTAAATGGTGTTTGTGTCCTTTGTCTCAGACTCTGCAGAATTTCATGTACACTATGCTGAGAGATAGTAACCCCATCGCTGCAAAAATATCTTTGGATGTGATGGTCGAGCTGTACGAAAGAAATATTTGGTAGGCCTGATGATGCTGTGGTCCTCATTCATTTTTCAGTTATAATGGCCTGTTGAAACAATTGCTTCATGTGGTTGATGTATTTGTTTCAGGAATGATGCCAAAACTGTTAACGTCATTACAACAGCATGTTTCTCAAAAGTCACCAAGGTAGACACTAGTTTGTTTGTGATCAGTACTATTTAAACTGTTTTAATTTGATGTCTTTGAATATTATTTATTTCTATCTTGATTTATGGTTGATTCTAATTTGGTCCCATAGATCTTGGTTGGGGGTCTAAAGTTCTTTTTGGGTAAGGATGAAGATGAGAAGAAAGACAGTGACTCTGAATCAGAGGTACAGTACATCATCATCATCATCATCATCATCATCATCAAATCTGAATTGACTGAGAGTCTTGCACTTCACAGAGTTGTCTGATTCAAATCCTTGCATTTAGAATGAAGGTCCCACAGTAAGAGACCTTATGATTCGGTACAACACAGGAAAGAAGACTTCAAAAAACAAGAAGAAAATGGAGAAGGCCATGAAAGTTCTCAAGGTTAATCGAGGACTAATGTTCTTTGTTTATGAGCACTTTTTATATGTGACCTAATTTGAACTTTTTAACATATTCTGAATCAATAACAAATCTTATCTGTTTTTGAATAATATTGAACGTGTTTCTCGTCTGTTCATTTAACAGAAACATAAAAAGAAAAAACGGGCAGAAGTCTTCAATTTCTCTGCTATCCACCTCATTCATGACCCTCAAGGTAACAAAGCTCTTGTCATATTTTGGAAATGATTTGCCAAGCAAAAAAAGTGTTCTTTAAAATTCTTTTCTTGTCCCTCATGATAGATTTTGCTGAGAAACTTTTCAGACAGCTTGAAAACTCTAAGGAGCGCTTTGAGGTTAAAATAATGATGATGGAACTGATATCCAGATTAGCCGGAATTCATGAGGTAAAGAAATTTGGTCTTGGCTTGAACTAGGTGATGGATCATTAAATGACTATGGTGGTGTTGATTTACATTGCGTGGTTGTTGGTGAACTGTACGCTTCTACATCTCGGCTAAACCCATACACTGACTAGAGCAAACAGTAACACTTTACTTGATGGGCGCCTTCATAACACATTCATTGCAGCTGTCATGAACTGCTAGTCCAACAATCACAAAGTAGCATTTGCAACTCTTACCTGGTCACATCACATGAGTCAATTTGCTAGTCCAGTGCCAAAAAGACAGAACATGGTCAAGCAAATAATTTTTTTGTTTTGTTTTTATCATGACGGTAATGCTACTTTGCGATTATTGGACTTTTATTTTGACAAGTTGTTGTTGTTCAGTCTTCCACATTCATGAAAGGTTTGGTATGAATGTCGCATGAAACAGTTATGAGTGCTTCATGTGCAGTTTATGACAGCTGCTATGAATGTGTTATGAACGCACCTGTCAAATAAAGTGTTGCCGAGTAAACAGTAGTTGGACAGGAGCACCCAGTAGTTCAGCAGGTCTTCTCTCTGCCCACAGCTGCTTCTCCTCAACTATTATCCATTTCTCCAGCGCTTTCTACAGCCACACCAGAGAGGTAGGACTGTTTACCTCTCTTAAGCTCTTAAAACCCTGACACCCACCCCTGCACCTAAAAATATCAATTGCTTCATTCATCAGTTTCTTCCCCAAAATAGATTTGATTTATGTCCGTCCGTTTTCTCTAAACACAACTTGTTTCTCTCCCTGCTTTCTGTAGAGGTGACAAAGATCTTGTTGTGTGCAGCTCAGTCATCCCACCAACTTGTGCCTCCTGAGGTGAAGGAGCCCTTTTTGTACAGCACACCTTCAGTGCCATAATCAGATTTACAACACCAAACAGATTTTGTGTTGCTCTTTCTTCAGAGAACGCTTGATTAATGGAACCTTTGAAGTAGACACTAACTCAGTTGTTACCGTGTCTCTCACCTTCAGATCATAGAGTCAGTGGTAATGACCATTGCCAACAACTTTGTCACAGACCGAAATTCAGGGGAAGTCATGACAGTGGGGTGAGTAATTATTGTTTGTTTTTTTTTTCTATTCTTTTTTGTTTGTTTGTTCCTGACTCTTTGATATACACTGATATTTTTGTAAGGAATTCTTTTAAAAGACTTATGTTATTTGCACACTTATGTATGTGTTTTATGGTTAAGTAGCATAACATTCAGGTTGCCCAGTGTTTGAGTCAGATTTATTTTCAATTTATGACTAGATGTACCAGTTTCTGCTCCACGGTGGCTGTAGTTCTGTTGATGTGAATGAGGGCAGTCTAACATAACATAATAAAACTTAAACAATTTGGCACCGCAGTCTTAGGATTTGTTAATTTGTAAATTTGTAATTTGTAAATAAAATAAAAGCTAGTGTTTTGGTATTTCGATTGCTAATGCTTGGCAATGATCTTGGCAAGTCTCAAAGCTGTAAGCGACAGAGATTCAATCTGGCAGAGAGTACTGTTTTGCACAGACTTATCTTAGGAGCTGGAAGATGACCACCCTCCCATATATGACCATAAATATTATGTCAGGGCGAAGAAATTGATTGGCAAGTTGATTGAACACTAATGTTAGCGTGATGGTTACCAATGTTAGTAACGCTTTAACAAATGCGTTGTGGGCTTGGAAGTCTTAACTTTTGTGCAGGCATGCATTAACCCCTTACATTGTGATGTCCCTCCTCTGACCCATAGCAGCGGAGCCATGTTGATTCAGTTGTTAAAAAAATAGTAATATCAGATACCTTCTGAAAGCTTAGGCTCTCAAGAGTAGATATAAACCCTGCTTGGCATTACCAAATCAAGTTTTATGTTCTAAATAGTCAATTTATGTCACCATGTCACGTTACAAAATGGCCCCTCCCCCATCACTCAGACACGTGTCTCTCTACCTTTGAGTCATCGTTGAACATTCATTATACATTCATTATAGCAAAATCCTCAAAAAAGCCCAAAGTGTTGCGAGGTTAACCTGTCTAAGCTAAGGGAAGAACATACTTCAGTATTGAAAAATGTTGGAGTGTTGCTTATAAAGTGCACATAAGCACCTCTGACTTTGACTAAATTTTTGACTCTTTTTCTGACTTTGACTAAATTTTTGACTCTTTTTCTGACAGTATTAACGCCATCAGGGAGGTGGTGGCCCGATGTCCACTGGCCATGAATGAAGACCTCCTTCAGGATCTGACTATGTATAAATCCCACAAAGACAAGAGTATGCAATCACAAACCCACTAACGAGTCTGCTTACTTGGATAATCTAAGTTCAATTTTCATGTGATTTACCCTCTCACTCACTCCTCAGATGTGGTGATGTCAGCGAGGGGGCTGATTCAACTCTTCAGAAGTCTGAATCCAAGCATGCTTCACAGGAAAGATCGGGTGAGTCTTGATCCCAAAAAAACATGCACCACACACCAGCCTCCACACCACACACAGCCCACTCCAGCCGTTTATTTATTACTAATGTGCCATCTTTTGATATCGTCTGTCTGTCACAGGACTTTGAAATGAGACTCCTGTACTATTATATATTGTGTGCACTCCATTTGGTTTTCTTTTTATTCATCCAGAGGGCTCATTTGTTTCTTGGGTGACTTCCTTACAATCCCTGGTCGTTCTCAGGTCATATCCTGACAATGAAAATTCTCTTCTGTGTTTGTAGGGGAAACCCACAGAATCGTCCTCTGAGGCACAGATACAGAATTATGGTGAACTTGGGGCAAAGGACTACATCCCTGGGGCAGAAATTCTGGAAGTGGACAAAAAGGAGGAAGACGAGGACGATGGTAGGAATATATATATATATTTTTTTTTTTCTGGTCATAATGTATGAAGCTGTCTTGAAAGGTGGACTGTTTAGTCATGTGCAAAGATCTCTTTTTGTAACTCAGTTGACTAAGGCGCCATACCATAAATCCCGGGACCCGGGTTTGAGTCCGACCCGAGGTCATTTTCCAAACCTACCCCATCTCTTTTCCCCACTCATTTCCTGTCCCTCCTTCACTGTCCTATCAAAATAAAGGCAAAAAATATCTTTAAAAATTTAAAAAGATTTCTCTATCTGCTAAAGGATGGGAGAGCGCCAGTGTTAGTGAGGAGGATGATGATGACGGAGAATGGGTGGATGTCCATCACTCATCTGATGAAGGACAAGCAGAAATGGTAACATCCCTATATAGGGTTATACATGGATCAGTTTGTGTCTGTGTGTGTGTGTGTGTGTGTGTGTGTGTGTGTGTGTGTGTGTGTGTATCTTTGCTGATTGCTTCATTTGTGTTGTGTCAGGCGGAAAAGCTCCAGAATATTCCAGTGGAAGAAAGGAAGGCCAAGGCTGCTGCAGTCAGCACCAGCCGCCTCCTCACGCAGGATGATTTCAAGAAGATCCGCCTGGCCCAGATGGCCAAGGATCTGAACGCAGCTCCGGGCAAAGGCCAAAAGAGGAAGAATGTGGAGATTGAAGAAGACGAAGAAGAGGAAGGGTAAGACCATATTTGTGCACCTGTTAAACAAGCCTCCCAGTAGGATGGAGAACAAGGGAATGTACAAAATTCTTGTTTTCTTTCCTACTGACAGGAATTACACTGAACTATAACTTAAAGTTTAGAACATGGTGGGAAAATGTAATTTTATGGAGATATGTGCTGTAATATAAAGGCCATCAGAAACCAGATGTAGGGTCTGTCTGACTGTCTGTCTGTCTGTCTGTCTTCCTTTCCCAGTGGAGAGTTGCTCTCGTTAAGAACCATTGAAAGACTGCACAAGAAACCCAAATCTGATAAGGAAACACGACTAGCCACAGCTATGGTAAGTGTAACTATGGCCACACAATATATAAGGATGAGGATGGAGGAACCACTTTCGAAGTAGTGAAGAATGTCAGACATAGCTTGTCTATAATACCTTGTCTATACATAGCTTGTCTATAAAAGTAATTGAGTATTTGGTGTCCCTTCCTCCAGGCTGGGCGAACAGACCGAAAAGAATTTGTTAAAAAAAGAACCAAGCTAAATCCATTTGCTAGCACAAGCAACAAGGAGAAGAAGAGGACCAAGAACTTCATGATGATGAGGCACAGTCAGAACGTTCGAACCAAGGGCAAACGCTCCTTCAGAGACAAACAGGTGAGAAATTCAACATGCCAGTTTCCATCCATGTTTTTAGTTTGACTATAATACATTTTTTTTAAATAGATGTGCCATTGGTTTTCATGTGTAATTTAGTCATAGCTTTTGTTCATCTTCACAGATTGCCCTTCGAGATTCATTGCTGAAGAAAAGAAAACACTATAAGTAGCTGAGAGCACATCATTGTTGTGTATCTTTTTGAATAGTCTACCCTGGGGAACTGTACATCTGTTGTTTGGATGCTTATCTGTACAGATTATGCAACCATTAAAAGAATTTTTAACCAACTCTGTCTTTTTTGGTTATATATAGTTTTGCTGTTGTGATGGCACCATATGATGGCCTTTTAATGATTTGTTACTTTGCGTTTGTTTTTAGTAAGTCTTCACTTAAAAGTTTAGATATGTTTGCCTTGAGACTGAGTGCGGCTTCATCTGCGGAGCTACAGACCCGTTTTGACTGGCTGTGGCTGAGTCAAAGGGATTCGAGGATGGCAATGTGCTACTCTTCGTTGGTACTGCTTTGGTGGATGGGCGTCCTGCCTACCAGTCTGACTGCGTGGTGGTCTCTGGTGGGGTTTGTACTGATGGGTGGCTGTTTTGGCTGCGCCGAGGTCTCCGATGGCCAAGTGACGCCATCTTCATCGCCACCTTCGATTACCAACACCGTCTGACTTGAAAGCAGCCAATTTCTCGCAAAGTGTTGCATATTTCCTATGCCATTTATTTCGGTCATTCGGTTATATCGGTCAGGTCTCCTCCGTTGCAAAATAAACATCTGTTAACTTTTCCTACTCGTCTCAGACCGTAGTCTGAGATTTCAGGGGAGACTTACTGCTCCAGGGCCGGGGGAAATACTTAAATGGACCCGGGTTAACTCCCTCTTTCCCTCGTAACAGCAGCTAGTCAATAATTGCACCGTGGTTCCATTCGAGGATTTATTGTTGTGTATTTATAATCATATACATTTACGCTGCTCCGGTCACCATAACCTGACTCTCCCCTTCGCTCCAAAAACTCACACACACACACACACACACACAAAGGTCTCCCTCACCTCCCACTCCGCATACGGAGCCTACAGCTTAAAGGGCCAACCCCTAATTTTACAACACTACCCCCACTCTGGATGACAATTACATAATGACACGCCAGCACAATAGCAAGTACAACATATCATACCATAGGTCATATCATTTACATGTACACAGCACTCATTTGCACAGAGCCCACTGATTGAGGAGGGCATCCAGGCTTGGATCGTCCATTAAATAGTAGCAACAACTGGCACAACATTACACTGAGAGAAGTAGCCCCGTGGGGGAACACATACTGTAGAGTAGAGCATTATAAACATTGACCAGGCAGTGATATTCTACCCACATCAATAGCTAATAATTTACAGCACCTAGGTGGCCGGAGCATCTAAGAACTCAAAATGAAATATCTCAATACAAAATTATTGTAAACCAATCCCCATGGCTTTTTTTTTTTGTTTTTAAAAAGAACTTACATAAAGTAACCGTTAGGCTTCACTTTGTAACATCAACAGTCCACAGAACATTATCTGACAATCTTTGTCTACTCTAGAACATAGTACTTTAAACTACCTTGAAGTTGGAACTGTCCATGAACCCCAATGGACTCAATGAGCCACCCATTCACAAAACCTGTCTGGGGGTCTCTGTCTGCGGCCCGGTCCGCAATGGCCCGGATCGGATGGTTCTGCTGTGCCACCTCCACTGTCCTGAGCATACTCGATGGAGGAAGTGGCCAGCTCCATGGCCCAGGTGTTGTCCAGAGGCTTCCGACTGCGATAAGGTTTCAATTGGTCATGATGAACCACTTTTGCTTTGGTTTTTGGGCCCTTTTGAATGCGATACACAAGGTCATCGAGTAGCCCCAGTATGAAGAATGGCCCATCATACGATGGAAGAAATTTTTTGACTCTGTTCTTGACTTTCCGAGTGCCCTTAATGAGGTACCACACAGCATCTCCAATTTCAAACTGTGTGCGGCAACAATTCTTGTCATACTGTCTCTTTGCATGCTCCACTGATTCGCCAAGTACATCTCTGGCGATCTGATGTGCCAGCTCCAGCCGTTGACGGAGTTGTTGGACGTACTCGGGAACAATGAGGACTGTGTCAGAGTCAGGGGGTAGGCCAGCTACCAGATCTACTGGCACACTCACCTGCCGGCCGAACATCATGTAGTTAGGGGTGAAGTGTGTAGCGCTGTGCTTAATGGCTCTGAATGCCTTGACTGCATAAGGAATCATGAGATCCCAGTCTCAATGGCAGCGTTCCTTTCAGGGTGGAATTGAATCTTTCTACTTGGCCATCAGACTGTGGTCGGAACGGCGTGGTCCGTGTATTCTCAATGTCGTACAATGAGCAAATTTTCTGGAACACCTCGGACTCAAAATTTCAGCCTTGGTCACTGTGCAGTGTGTGTGGAGCCCCATAGCGACACACCCACTCTGAAGCCAGCATTCGTTTCAGCTTTCTCATCAGCCAGGGGAAAGGCTTCCACCCATTTAGTGAAGTAGTCCTGTATCACCATTATGTAGGACTTACGTCGCTCTGTCTCATTCAGTGGCCCCATAATATCCAATGCAATGCGCTCCATAGGGGCCCCTACCCTGACACTTCCCATGGGAGCCTGTGGTGTCTTGCGGGGCCTTGCTTTGGACGCACAGCTTATGCAGGTCTGGCAGTAAAGGGAGACATCTTCTCTCATGTGGTACCAGTAGTATCGAGTTTGGAGCCGTGCCACCGTCCACTCCACTCCAAAATGTCCACCTATCGGTCCGTCATGCATCTGCTTCATGATTGCAGGCTGGTAGGCGCGAGGTAACACTATTTGTGGATAGAACTGAATATCATCCAGGCAATAGAACCGTCTCACCAAGATGCCATCTCGGAGGAAGAGCTGCTTCCACTGGCTCCAATATGATTTTGTGGCCGGACTGTATGGGGCAACGGAAGTCCATGTGGGTCGCTCTGCACCAGCTTCCATCCACGCCAGGATAGGCACGATGTCTGGGTCAGCTGTCTGGACCTCATGTAGTTCTTCTGGGGACCAGCCACAGAAAAATGGAGGCTCGTTGGTTGTAGCCACATTAATTATTTCACAAGTTACCCCCACTGAATATGCCCCTGTTGGTGCTAGTTGCCCTTCTACCCCCACTGGACTCTGTATCTGCCTGCTGACGACAGAGTCCAAATCACACTGTACAGCCTGGTGACTAACACTTATGGCCTGAGGGGCGAGGCCTGGGAGTTTACAAGGGCAGGACTGCCGGCAAGGCTGTCTAGAGAGGCTGTCTACATTGTCGTGAAGTCGACCAGGTCGATGGATTATGTCAAAATCATATTCTCCAAGCCTCTCCAGCCACCTGGCAAGTTGATCCTCTGGTTCCCTCATCTTTGTTAGCCAACGAAGGCTGCTGTGATCAGTCCGCACAGTGAAATGGCGTCCCAGGAGGTACTGTCGGAAATATGAAGTGAACTCCACCACGGCTAGCAGTTCCCTCCGTGTGGTGCAATAATTCTGTTCAGCTTTTGACAATTTACGACTGCCATACGCCAGAACACGCTCCCTCCCCTGCTGAAGCTGGGACACGACGGCACCAATGCCAGTGTCACTAGCACTGGTGTCCAGTATCATATTTCCCTCATCCAATGGGTAGCAGCTGTCCAGGTCCACTGGAACCGGGCATACTTCTTGGTCAGGTTATGGAGGGGCTCTGCTATTGTTGCAAAATTTTGCACAAATCGCTGATAGTACGATGCCAGGCCGATGAACTGGCGGACCTCCTGGACGGACGTAGGTGACGGCCACTCCTTCACCTTCTGTATTTTTTTGGGGTCTGTGGTCACTCCTTCCTCCGAGACAATGTGACCCAGATAAGCTACCTGGCGGCGGAAAAGGCAGCATTTGGCCGGCTTCAATTTCAAGTTGGTATGTTGTAGCCTATCGAACACCTGACTAAGGCGTTGCAGCATCTCCGGCACGTCACGACCCAGCACTATGATGTCGTCCAAATGCACAAGGCATGTCTCCCACTGAAGGCCAGCTAACACCCGGTCCATCAGCTTTTGGAAAGTGGCATCACGTTCCACTCAAACAACCCTTTCCTGGTGCAGAAAGCTGCAGCATAACGGGCTCGTGGGGTCAGTTCAACTTGCCAGTAGCCTGAGGCAAGATCCAGCGTGCTGAACCACTTAAGCTGGATTTATACTTCTGCGTTGCGTCGTCGCAGACCTTCGCCGACACCAATCAGACCTTCGCCGACACTACGCATACACCTTTCGTGCGCATGAAAAAAATCCTGACTACGCGTCAAAGTGTCGCCGACACGTTACGCAGACCGACGCATACGTCATGGATTGTGATTGGTCCGCTTTACATCAATTCCAGTTCTCCGCCTTTCCAGTGCGTTGTGTGTACAAGACCGGCATTTTTAAACTTACATAAATGGCCTTATAACTACCCATTCACCTGACAAAGACAGTTGACCATAGAAAGTAATGACCTGATAACTATGCTTATTAACCAGACAAAGCTTCCCATCAACGCATCCGACATAGTTTGGGAAGTTCCACAGTCTCCAGAAATCTCCGGCTATTGTTTCCCACTGGTTAGTTGACGGACAGGGCAAAAACTCGGGCTGCAGTGTTGTCCACAACGCTTTACAAACATCTGACACAATAGATGACACTGTGGATGAGGCCAGCTTGTAGCTTACCGCTAGCTACAGCCTGTTGATTTGCACCAGAAGCCAATACTCGCAACGCAACGACTGGAAAAAACACACGCAAAGGACCCTTTCTAAACTCAATAACCCCCTAGCGTTGTGGCAGAGAACTGCCACGTGTAGCAATTACGCGGACGCAGAGGTATAAATCGACCACGGAAGTATAAATCAAAAACGTTGGCGAAGGTGTCTGCGACGACGCGACGCAGAAGTATAAATCCAGCTTTAGCAGTTGACAGGGTGTCAAGCGTGTCTTGGATTCGGGGCAATGGGTAAGCATCCTTGATAGTGCTGTCATTTAAGGCGCGATAGTCTACGCAGAGACGGTAAGTTCCATCTTTTTTACGAACCATCACTATGGGTGAGGCCCAGCTGCTATGACTACGACGGGCCAAACTAACCTCAAGGCTCTGCTTCACTTGTTGATCGGCATCTTGCTGCTTTCCTTGCGCCATCCGACTTGGAGGTTGCTTGACAGCGGCTCCTGCCCGGGTCATGATGTCGTGTTGCACCAGACTGGTGCGGCCCAGGTCACCAGGCCCGGTCGAGAACACACTACCATAAGTACACAGCAGCTGGGCTAGCTGAAACTGTTCATCAGGGTCGAGCTCAGCTGCACTCTGGTCATATAGCTCTTGCAAGTGCTGGGGAACGGTAGGCTGTCCCAGCGGTTTGATCATGGCTGTGGGGTCGGCCGGTTCCAGAGCTTCCGCAGGCTGAAGGAAACCTGCAATAACTCCCCTTCTGATGGTTACGGCTGCATTTCCAGGGTTAAAGATTTGGAGGGGCACGCCTTTAGACAACTGGGCCTCCACCAAGACACGAGCAACTAACACTTCATGTTTCTCAATGAAACCTTTTGTGGGGCTCAGCAACACTTCCCCCTCGACGCGTTCCTTACGACGGATGTTGCCTCTAACTACATACTCTAGTCCAGCCTCAACCACCACGGTCCTGGCCACTCTCACTGGACGTGTCTTTGCGGTGGCCACACTGGAGGTATGGTACTTCTTCTCCAAACAGTATTATACGACCATTTCCAAAATCAAGGTGCGCCTGAGCTTGGGTGAGGAACGGATGACCCAGGAGGGCCTCTTCGCTCACAATGTCAGCCACTAAGAAGTTTACGCTCACCTGCCGGTTGTTTATCTGGACCGGAATGTGGACCTCACCGACTACTGGGACGTCACTAGGTCCAACACCAAGCAGCGTCTTCACTGCCGACGGCTGAAGAGGGGCCTGGACGTCAGGGTGGATGGCATTGTAGTGTTTCAAAGGCAGGACACTCTTCCGCGCCCCACTGTCTAGCACAGCACAGATATCATGTGCATGGATTGTCAGTTTAATGGTCATTTCTTGACTGTGCGTTCTAAACTTAAGCCCAGTGGGCTCTGAAATGTCCTGGAAAACAGCTGGAGGTTGACCTCCAGTAGTTTTCCTAGGTGAGGGGCAATTTCTCTTCATGTGGCCGATTCCTGTGCAATTATGACAGCGGATCTCTTCCCACTTGACGTCCTTATTGCCTTTTGGTGGGGCTGATGCACGTTGGCGTCCGCCTGCAGTTAGTGTGAAACTCACTTTTGGAACGTCCCTCACAATATCCGTTTCTCCTCTGTCATCGCCCTCTCTCACAACAGCCGTACAAGGTCTCCGCTCGGACAGCCCACGTGTCCCTGCTTGCGTGAGGCTGGTGACATGTGACGCTGCCCGCTTAGTGGTTTCATAACGGCGGGCAATGTTATAGGCTTGAGCTAATGTGTGTGGTCGCTTCTCTAATAATTTCTGCACGATTTCTCTATTGCCCATGGCATGAGTGAAAACTTCTACACCTATGGCATCTTGTTCTCTTTCAGTCCTATCACTGTATGCCACTGACACTTTTTCATATATGTCGTCCCTTAATATATGGAGAGATTCACCTGATTTGCGGACACGTTGTCTCAACTCGATAGCCACTGCAGCTGCATGCTCTGAGGAAGGGCCATATGCCATTTCAATTTCAATTGCACCTGCAGAACCCACCAGGCAGAACTTCAGCTGAATGGAGCGGTGCCATCGTACTGGTATGGACGCAGAGTGGGGACTCACTTCCAGAGGAGGCCTGGTGGTGTACAGAACGTGAACTCTGGCCACGCGCACGTGACTTATGTGGCTCATATATTGGGTGAAGGGGGCCTGATTGCATCCCAGTGTTATCATATTGCTGTAATGGATGAGGTTAAGTAATGTTCTTCTGTGAATTACTATAATGGCTATGTGGCTGTGGCTGTGGGCCAGCAGGACGTGGGGGGTGGTGGGAGGCGGGAGTGCTATGACCGAAACTCCCTAAGTGAGCTGTAGTAAAGGGGTTTGTACTGGGAGTTGCAACATTGACATGCAATGGCATAGTCGGTGTGCCAAAATGATGCATATGTGAGCACGACTCCTTACAACGCACATCAGTCCCATAGTCTCTCTCCACATCAGCTTTGAATGGGTTACGGTCTGATAACTTGATGGGTATATAATAAGTTTCACTTTCATTTCGTGTTAATACACCAATTTGTCACACGAGAAAGGGTCATTGTACCCCTCATTTTCATCTCTAATGTGCAAACAATCAGTTTGTATTTCAACTTCGTTCATTTCGGTGAATGACATGGGACGGGGAGAATGGCTGGTCACTTTTCCGAGCGAGCTCTGTTTACATTCTTCCACGTGGCGCCGACCGAAGGCTGCCATTCTGGCTAGTTTTCTAGCGTTATATATTAAGAAAAACAACACTGTTATGCTAACTTCTCCGGTTTATCCCACCGGTTATTCCCACTGTGTGTGCTCACCGCTGCTGTCGTTGTTCAGAAAGTCCCTTCGTGGTCGCCAGTGTTAACTTTGCCTACTTGTCTCAGACCGTATATGTCTGAGATTTCAGGGGAAACTTGCTTCTCCAGGGCCGGGGGAAATACTTAAATGGACCCGGGTTAACTCCCTCTTTCCCTCGTAACAGCAGCTGGTCAATAACTGCACCGTGGTTCCATTCAAGGATTTATTGTTGTGTAATTATAATCATACATTTACGCTGCTCCGGCCACCATAACCTGACTCCCCTTCACTCCAAAAACACACACACACACGCTTAAAGGGCCAACCCCTAATTTTACAACACATCAAAGAAGTATCTTTTTGTCTCAAACGAATTTGTCAGAGTTACCACATTTGAAGTATGCCTGTGTGAAAAATAAAGTCCTTAATTCTTCTATGCGTAATAATTTCTAGAACAGCTTTCAATGTGACGTGCATGAACAACCGTGCCTATGAGAATCTGCAGCCCCTTTTGTCTTCATGAGTTTGTCTTGTCAAATGTCGCGTAAACATGAGGTAGGCCTACTGTATCTTTTGTTTACACACATAATACATTTCGGCTGTGCTATCCATATTAAGGTTCAGCAACGTGCCCATTAAGCAGAGGTGTGAGTTAAAAATATGACAAAATGTTACAGGAGACATACAGGTATGCCACAGATCCTCTCATGTGCCGACGGTACAAATATGACTCTTCATTTAATCCAAACACTTACAGGTAGGTTGCAGAATAGGTTATCACTTGGGTTCTATCTGAAAGATTTTGATCTGTTATAAAATATAGTATGTCTATTTGTTTTGTAGGAGGAAGCTTTACGATGTTGTGCAGTTCTCTGGTTTGTTTCTGAACAAAACTAGAGGAATTCAGTGTTCTCTGCCTTTTGCGCAAGAGATGATATTGTTTAACATAGGAACGCTCCGCCATGTGCAGACAACATCCAAAACAATTATCAGGTTGGAACACAGTCTCAGTAGTCACATTATAGGCTATATAGCATTGTTCAGAATTTAACCACAGTAGGCCTACCTAGGCTGTTATCGATAAACATTATCTATTGTCTACATGAATTCGAATTGTTTTATAGTTTTAATGAGGCTGTAATGCCGGTCTGATAACAGTGTTTGTGTCTATTGCAATAAAATATTACAGAAAATTGGGATCCAATGAAAGAATTTGCAATGAGAGGATTCCACAGAAACCCGACCTAAGTTTCCCCAATAAGGCATTAAGTGATGATCTGGGCTTCTCTCGTGCCCCTAAACGCTAAGAGAAGTGGTGGTCTTCCAGCTACTTGATTCTCTCAATTAAAATGTTGAAAACTATGTGACATGCTTGATGAATTACAGCTAGCTGAACTATAGTGGAGAAAGATCCAGGAAAAAATGAGCAACAACTAAAGACCACTTATCTTCGCCTTCACAGAACACACAGCAAACAATAATTTCTGTCTGTGGAAAAAGTTATAGGCTACGCAAAAAATATTAGGAACGTTTACAAGCGTTATCCACTCTTCATTCAGATAACACAGCATTTTGTTTTAATGGATAGACTGCAACATCGGTTGCCTGTTATCTCTTGGTTTTTCGTGCGCATCCCCTCTTTCCACTTTGGAAAGCCGACCATGGTTGACGAGTTAACGAGTCGTGCATATTCTAATTTGAGTTTTGCTTGACGTTTTGTGAAGGTGGATGCTCATGTGTTTAGCCGAAGCTGGGGGAATTGACACCACACGCTTTTACTAAACGCAGAAGTTATTTGAGACAGTTGGCCTATATGTTCAACTGTTGTTTGTTTACTGATACATAGCCTATTAGATAAAAAAAAAAATTGCATGAGGGGAATAAACGCGGGTAGAGTCTCTTGTCTTTTCCCCCCCTGTGCGTTGGCAACAGACAGCACAGGTAAGCTACCAATGGAAACCTAGGTCAGTGAATCTATCCTTCTTAATTCTCTTCATTCCCTGTATTTTGTAAAAGCTAGGAAAGAGTTAACATTTTTGTTGACCTGACTGAGGCCTTCAAATATGCAGCATAATCTGCTTAACTCTCTCCTAACAATGATTCAAGAAACTTTTGATAGTTTCCTGAGAAAACTTAGGTAAAGGAAGGGAAGTGGATTGGACAGGATTGGGTGTTATGTGGGAGGGTTTGGGGTCAGACAAAACATTGTAGCAGTGTAACACTCTTACACTTTTACTCTCTCTATGCTTCCTTTGGGTACCATGTTGAATAGCAGCAACATACAAGGGGACCATGTGTCTAATACAACTCTGGAAAACCTTGGCACGACTGTTCACCAGGCCCTGAACATAGTCCTCACAACACTGTTGGCACTAGTTGTATTTGCCCTCGGCTGCACCGTGGAGATCGGAAAACTGTGGGCCCATGTCCGTCGACCTTGGGGCATCTTGGTTGGAATTTTATGCCAATTTGTCATCATGCCGCTCACTGCATATCTGCTGGCCTTGGCCTTCGCTGTAAACCCGGTGCAAGCTGTAGCTATTCTCATCATGGGCTGCTGCCCTGGGGGGATCATCTCAAACATAATCACCTTCTGGATCGATGGAGACATGGATCTCAGGTGTGTATCCATGCGTAAACGTGTTTTGTTTTTTTTTACCCCTTAGGCCTACATTTTATTCAGAATCATGTTAGTTACTCGCTAGATTTAAATAGTGTCCATGGTTAGGCATAGCCTAAGCCTATGTCCCAACCTACTACAGAAACAAATCACTAGTCCATAAAGAGATGTTACTCTGGAGGAACAGGATGTTGTGCAAAATAAAATTGACTGTTATTAATAATAATAATAAATTGTTATATGAACTACAGAATTCTATGTTGAACTGAACGAGCAAAAGCATCAACTTTATCTTCAAGCACAGCACTCAACCGATGAACTGTTGACAAAGCAGTCACTTACAGATTCTACCATAGAACAATATTGATTCAAATGAATTTATGAATTGTAATTACTATATCTAAAGGTGTTGTTGAACGTTTAAAAAATTGTCCATCTTTCTGCTGCTTTGAAGCATCACCATGACGAGCATCTCCACTGTGCTAGCCATGGGGATGATGCCCCTGTGCCTCCTTGTGTACTCTCACTCCTGGGTTGAGACTAGCAGCATCACAATTCCTTACAACAAAATAGGTCAGCAGCTCTTATACTGCCCGCAGTCACATTACATATAGTTTAGACCAGTTCTTATCTTTTCATGAACCAGTCTAATGATTTTTTTATTTAGTATCAAGCAATCTAATTTGTCCAGTGTGTTTTCAGGTATTACTCTTATTAGTCTAATAGTCCCAGTGGCTTGTGGAATCTTTGTCAATTACAAGTGGCCAAAAGCAGCAAAAGTCATTTTGAAGGTAACATTTTGTTATTCAGCTCATGTTTTCAGATGTTGTTCTTGTAAGATTTTATAAATCACTGATGCAACCATTCACAACAATGCCTTATATAAACTAACATGAACTTATTTCTGCTGTTTCGGCCAGGTGGGCTCAATGACGGGCTGGCTTTTGCTGCTGGTAGTAGGCATTGCGAGTAGTGTGCTGTACCGTGGCTCCTGGAACACAGATGTAGCTATGGTGATTATCGGGGTCATATTCCCCATAATTGGCTACACTGCTGGCTTTATTATGTCCATTTTATTGCGACAACCATGGCCAAGGTGAGAAAATGTATACACTTACTGTATATCCTTCCGCGTTGCTAGCAAAAAGGATTGCCTTGGACAATTTAATGAAAGAGACAAGGCAGCTCCAAACTCAAGCTTTTGGGCCAGAGTTTATTTTTCTTTAGTTATCTTCTGAGATAACTACTGCCTTGAATACAACTGTGGCTAATCTTATCAGCAAACTGTAGTATAGTGTAGGCACTGGCAGCTGCACAAATACTTGAAGGTGGTTGATTATTCTCCTGACAGTGACATTTTTCTTCTGACCTACATGTGTTAATATTGGGGGTGTTCCCAAGGCTCTTTTAATGAAAGTGTTTGCTGACAGGTGCCGGACTATCGCTTTGGAAACCGGAGCGCAAAACGTTCAGATTTGTACCACAGTTCTCCAAGTCTCTTTCAGTCCACAGGAGTTGGTGCAAATGTTTACATTCCCTCTTATCTATGGCACTTTTCAACTCACATTTGGCGTCCTTCTGATTACAGGTAAGGACTGCTTCCACACATCTCTCATTGAGTACAAGAGTGTAGTGCAGGCTAACAAACTTTTGATATTGTTTTGATGCCATTGCTATTTCAAGCAATTTCTCACTTCCGATTCCATTTTCAGTTATATTTTGTAGAATGACCTTGCCAGGTTAATGCTGCCTAGTGCTCAGTGAGTTAATTTACCTCCAAAACAGCTAGTGCATCAGGCTAGCATGTGGAGTCTAGCAGGTTGTTAAAATGTAATTCACTCATTCACCAACTATTGTTATGTAGAAAGTTGTTTTTTCATCCCCACTTGTGTTTGAGGAGGTTTCTTTGGCTATTTCCTTAGCTATAAACTAATTTTACACACTCTCAAGAATCCTTGATCAGTAGGCTAACAAGTTTTTTTTTTTTTAATTAATTCTGCAGTTGTAAATGATAACGGGCCTGCAGTTACACCTTAATATTTTGAATTAACAGAAACATATTGGTAAATGAGCCCCATGGTATTTGTTCCAGTTTATCAGCTATACAAGCGGAGATGTAAATCAGATGAGACAGCTCTACCTGACCAGACCCAACAGAGCCAATTAAGCTCCAACGCTGGACAAAGGGAAGGGGAAGTTAATAGCAGTTTTGAGCCTGATTTGCCGCCTCCCACCAGATAATCTAATTGTACTTTGCTTTTATTATTATTGACATTTCCACATTACTGGGTTTGATCATGTGCTACTGTTATTTTTAGTTTTTGAGACATTTTGACATAATTATGAATGGTCAATGTGATAGGTCTTGTGAAATACTAGATACAACTACACTGTAAAAAAAAATACACACTTTCAACTAACAAAATTTAGTGTCTGGGCTACCTAACTATTTTCAGTTGATCAAATTTGAGTTGTGATGACTATTTTCAGTTGAGTTAAGTAGTTATCACAACTCATTATCTGAAATTTGGTCAAGTTAAAATAGTTAACACTAACTTCTATTATTGAAAGTGATGCAATTTCTGGTGCGTATAATGCTGTTGACACTTGAGGACTTAAACAGGAACTGTAGTTTTGGGGATATCAGATTGCTCGGATGTCATTATAGAAGTTATTACCAGGGTACTTGTGATGGTGATGACTATCTTGGTTGCTATAGGCTAATCTTGTGGGTTGATAAGTTGTTATTGTGGTTTCTATAGGCTGTTGCTAGTGTTATGGTGGTTGCTATGCTGGTTGCTATTATAATTCTGGGAGTAGTTACTAGGAGTGTTGTGAGAGAGCTTGAGATAGTTGTTAGGTTTTTACTAGGTTAGTTAAGATAGTTTCCATGGTAACAGATGTAGATTATGTAGGTATGCTGGTTGCTAGGGTAATTTTGGTTGTTATGTTGTCAGTGTAAAAGAAGTTGGCTAAAAAGTACTTGTGATAGATTGGTAGGCTGTTGCTTGGTTATTCTGATAGAGAATCTGGGAGTGCCACATTTTATATTTTATAGGTGAGAGAACTGAATTTCCAAAATGTTCAAAAATTACTTTTTTTCAGTGTGGTCAGCCAAATTGTACGCTTGGCAGTTGGCTCCTTGCATTTGTCCCGGACACCTGTTACAGTGTCCTGATTGCTTTTATATATGTTTTGATTTCTTATTTCAGCTGGAGAAAAATGCTTTAAAGATTAAAGGTGCTCTATGTGCGCTTAACAATCACAGAGAAACCAATCGGCAACAAGAAAAGATGGGAGTTAATGCACGTCCTCTACCAACTTTATTGTCGATTGGTTGGCTGTGGTTTGTTGCGTTTGGGATTGTTTGAGTGTTCGTTTGAGTATTACAGCCCCTGTGTTGATGTTTGAGACCGGGGTTTTTCATAGTGTATTCAGGGGGCAGAAAGCTAGCCGATCAAGGGAGGGATACCTACGATTTGAGATGAAAAATTAAATCAAGCTAAAATCCTACAACATCTTATGAAGTACCATTTAATATGACAATGAATATAAAAATGTAGATGGCACACATGTTCATTCTGAGATCTATACAGTGTGTTAAAAGAAAATTAAGGAAGAAGAAATAGGAGGAAGAATTTTTAAAACACAATATCAATACTGTGCATTACATGCACCCCCGAAGAAACTAACTAAAGATAGGCGGCTATATTACGATAATATAAAGCATGCATTCACTCAAACACACATACTGTGTGTGTGTCATTACACTATAGACTAAATTACCATAATATATAACAATCTAAAACTATGTCTTATCAATTGACCTGTTATAATTCTCCTGTTGTGTTTATGTCTTTTCAGCAACATTATAGTGATCTAACCTAACAGTCTAGTTTTAAATACTAAACCCAAATGTTTATTTGTACCAATAATTTCCAGTCATTATATTGTTGTTGTTACTGGTGTTATTACTGTTACACGTTTATTTTTTTTTAAGTTATATTCAAATCAGTTGTTTTTACAGTAAATATGTGAATTATATTTGGTGGTACTACTGGAAAAAAATATTTTGTAATGAATTGAATAAAAAAAAGTTGCTGTTTGCTGTCACTTATTAAAACCTCCTACATAACCTTTGCCTTGCATTGTGTTTCCTTTGGAGAAGGGTAAGGTGCAATGTTGCATCTTTTTTTTTGCTGAGGAAATGTATTTGTGCATGTGCATGTCTTTGTGCATACCCTCAAGTCTGTGTGGTGACAGAGCAGTGGTGTGTGGCATTCTGAGATGGTGGTCCAGGGTTCCCTCGTCCATGTCTGTGCTGTGGTTCTCCTGATACAGGTGGTCAGTGCTCATGTCTATGATACCAGCCTAAACTCCTGTGAGTACCTAATGCTTATCTTTACAAATCCTTGCACATCCCTCCCTTGTGTCATGTTTCCATTTGCTTGTGTTTGGATATGTGTTCAGATAGGCGTTTGACAAAATGTCTGATTTCTTAATGAGGTAAGGCCACACCAACCATTGATTTGTATAGTCCATTTGTATAGTCCATTTTTTGCTGTAATGTAGTGTGGTGGAGGGTAATTGAATCCTAGGTCTACTGATCAGAAGTGTCTATGAGAAAAAAAAACTACAATCTGGGTTTGTTTTAACTAATTAATTAATTCTGCATTAATCTGGCAGCATTTAACAGTGTGATTGATTTACTGATTGATTGGGTAAAGATATTAGATGAAAAGTATGTTCATTAGATACAGTATTTACTAGGTAGAGACCAAAGTGATCAATCTTTAACAGGTGGGAATGCTGCTTGGAATGTTCCTATCATCTTTCATGTGACATTTTAGTAGACCTACTAAAATCAAAAGCAATTTGGCTTTACAGCTCACCGTATCACAATGGCCTGTGCCTTGTGACTTGTCCTTACAACATACCAGGCATTTTGCTTACTCATATAATTCATGCAAACTAAGGAGGCCATCACATGATCCAGTATGTGTGTGTCAGGAAAAGCTTTCCCTTGTTATGTTATGTTATGTAATGTTATGTTATGTTCCAGAAAATGCGGTGTTTTGTTCGTCAAGTACACTTACTATATGTTATGTCTTGTCTTGTTATATCCTGTATGTTACCTAAGTATAATGCCCTAAACCTACTTGCACTTTTTTTTACTTAACATTACCTTAATGTTTAGAACTGTTTTTGTTGTGCATCTGCACTTTATTGTTGTCAACGTCTACGCATGGGACAAGTGTGAAACGTAATTTCGATTCCTTTGTATGTCAAGTACATTTGAAGAAATTGAC
The DNA here is from genome assembly GCA_017657215.1 of Limnothrissa miodon. Taxonomy (NCBI): domain Eukaryota; kingdom Metazoa; phylum Chordata; class Actinopteri; order Clupeiformes; family Clupeidae; genus Limnothrissa; species Limnothrissa miodon. The sequence goes on from JAGFZM010001211.1 coordinate 1,376,031, forward strand.
AAATAAAACTGACTTTGACTTATGTTTTGTGTATGTACAGTATGTGTTCCATGTTCTGTGTTTTGTGTTCCATGTTCTGTGTTTTGTGTTCTCCCTGAGCAGACAGGAGACCAGAGGGTGTCCTTGCAATCGAGGGTTCCCTGGACACTGACTCCAGCTCATCACAGGTGTCACCTAACAGCAGCAGCGCACAGCAGTACACCAAAGGCTTCATAGCTCTAGGCCTGTCCATCATTGGCTTTGGGAGTTCACCCGTTCCTATTAAACACACACACACAGGAGATGGTGAGTAGCACCGTAACTGGAATGGATACTTCCTTGTCACTAAAGTCATAAAAGAACAAAGCTTTATGAATGTTTTTTGTGCAAAAGAAGTATCAGTTCCAATCACTCTATTAGGGAAAAATCAGAGTTGTAGAAATGACGAGAAACTCAGGAGAACCATGACATGAACTATTCTTTAATTCTTTAATAACTTTTCTATCACAACTGTACTGATGTTTTCCTACTCCGTCATGACCAATGTGATCCTTTCATATCTCACAGCTAGTTCTGTTTCTCTCCTTGGATGTACTGTAATAGGCATGTTTTTCCAGTGGGTATTCTGTGCAACTATGTGGCTTGAGTCCCTGCCTGTGCACTTTATCGAGGGCAGCACTCAAACATGGCTTCTCAGCGTAATGGCAGGATGTCTCTTTGGCATAGGTGAGCAGAGATGATGGTAGGATTCCCAGATATTGTGTTTGTGTGTGTGTGTGTGTGTGTGTGTGTGTCCATGCTTACAGTAATTGCTTGTGTGTGTAAATATTTAATACAGTATTACAATTTTATGAACATTATTTCTTCATGAATATAGATTCTTATTAATTCTGTAATATTTAGGCAACCTTACTACTATACCAATCATAAGGACCATTGGCCTAGGACTTGGATGTCTGATCTGGTCAACATTCTGTCTCCTCATGGGCTGGGCTAGTGGCAGGTAGCCTACACAAGACCTCTACTCTTATCACCATCACCTGATAAATGTCTTGAGCGTGCCATGGTAGCATTCCAAATGGGTTTTTAATTAAGTGGCAAGATTATCCAAGGGGACATTATGTCTGTTCTGTGGACCCTTACTCTTCATTAGAAGTGCTTCAGTAAGTAATGGATAGATTGTGATGTATGCACCTTTCATCCCGTTCAGATTCGGCTGGTTTGGACTTGATCCACAGGAAGTTGCAAATCCTGTTTTGAATTATATTGGGACTGCTCTGGCAGCAGTGAGGTAAGAAATCACCCTTGTTGAATGTCAAACACATTTGTCTTCATGACTTGGTATTTATTTTAGTTTTTTTTACTGGCTTCCCTTCCAGGGAATAGCAAAGGAGAAGGTGACATATCTGATTCAAGCAGGGTTTCATAGTAAAGTAGCACTATAAGACATTAATGCAAAAGCTTGTTGCAGTTATTGTTGATTTAAACTTTAGGCTAGAACATAAGAATAGTAATGTGTTGGGAGTAACACAATGTGTTTTTTCTTTCCTTTGAGTGTGCTGATTCTGTTCTTCATGAGAACTGACCAGGGGACGGAGGATGAGGAAGCTGACGATGTAGAGCCCCTTTTTGAGAATGACACTGACAATAGTCATGACAACAAAGTATGGAGAGCAACTCAAATCTAGACAAATCTAGATCAGAAGATCTCATTATCAGTAACATCATCATCAGACACACCAACACTGTATTGTGACCGTTGCTTCTTACGATTAATCCCCAACTAGCTAGACAGCGTGGTGGATGAGTGCATTGTGGTTGATTGCAGCGAAAAGCCATGGGAGGAAAAACTAAGACCCTTTCAAAGAAAGATTGTGTGAGCTTGAGTGCCAAATATTTGTCTTTCAGCTCTACATTGTTAGGCTCAGTATTTATAGATGTTATGAATAAAAAATAATATAAAAAAATATCTATCAAAATGGTTTGATCATTATTGTGAAATATTCCTCCATTTCCTGCAGGGGCTGCTCTCTGGCTGTCCTTTCTGGAGTGCTCTATGGCTGCTGTTACACACCAATCATCTATGTTAAAAACAGTGCAGCCAGAAACAACACATATTTCCAAGGAGCCAGTCAGTATGGTATGTGTCCAGAAATAATAATCATCAAACTACATTAAAGTTTCCTATGTTTATATCATGCCTCTAGATTAAAGCAGCACTAGAATCTTTTTAAAACCTTAAAATAATGTTTTCAAAATCGTTTCGGTGGTCCATCAACTCGTAACAAGGTGAACGATACTTGCTGCATTTGCGCTGCAGCCCTCTATTGCCATTAATGGCACTAAACAAGTTTGCCCAATCGGGTATAGCGATCTGTAGTTCTTGTAAAACTACACTTGACTCGTCTTATGGCAAGCTCCCGTTACAATCTGTAGAGGGTGCGATTTTCTAAACTCCTTGGTGCTGCTTTAAGCTTTGTGTGTTTGAAAGACATTTGCTGTACATCTTTCAATTCTGCCAAATCCTGTTGAATCCCTACAGATCTGGATTATATTTTTCCATTCATGACTGGTGTTTGTGCAATAACAACTCTTGCATTCTTTGTGTACTGTGCAATCATGAAGAACAGACCCCATCTTCCTTCAGAATGTGTCCTACCTGGTAAACAGAAAAACAAAATTGTAAACATTTAATGCACAGTGTATGTCAATCTAGTTATGTTATGTGGTGTTAATGTCATTTGAGAGTACAGTTAACCACAGCAATTGTTGTGTCGAAATGGTACTTTAATAAATTGATGTTATACAATATGTCATACAATCAACTTCTTTCTGCTTTATCCTACAGCTTTTGTTGCAGGATCTGTTCAGTTTGGAAGCCAAATTTCTTGGTTTTTGTCTTGTTATTTTGTTGGAAGTGTTATAACCTACCCCATTGGTACAGCTGTGAGTATACCAGCAGTATATATGCAAAATTATATCTGATATAAAACAACAGAATAATATATTTGCATTATATAAAACAAATACAATACTGTGCTGATGGGTACGAAGTTGTTGGTCTTGCAAATTGTTCTCTTACTTTTTGTATGTATGCTTTAAAGAATTGAGTTTGTTTAATGCCAATCACAGTGAAGTTCACACAGACTTGAATACTAGAACATTCTAAGCTCTTATCAGTAACTTTTTGTCTTCCATAATACTTTAAACTTATAGCACCTTTTACAAACAAGATAATTTTACAGAACAAATAAATGTATTCTATTATTTAATTTATAATATACACCAATTTCCTGCAAAAAAGTAATTAGCCAAGGTGGTGAGTGGAGATGAGGTGGAGCGGGGGGTTACTCAGTATTAAAGACTAGAGACATTTATCATTGGAAAGGATATGTGGTGCAGGTTCATATGATACATAATATGAAGCACAAAGCATTTTGGAATTATGTTTACAATGCAAAATATTTATTTTGGAGATACACAGACATAAACCAATCATTCAAATCAAAATGAACATACCAGTATGATTTATATAAAAAAAAATGCATAAATAAATGTTCAGTTCATCACTACTGTGATTTTTCAATTCTTTTTCAATGTGGTTCATTACAGGATGGTCATATATGTAAAAAGCTGACATTATCTAATAGATCATTAATCTGCTAAAATACTATCATGAGTATAAGCTGAAATCTTAAATAGAGCTAAAACACTGTAGACAGAGGTTGTTTTTAAAATGACAGGTTATGCATGTAAACTGTATGCTATTGCAAAGTGTACAACAATATTAGTAACAATAATAGTAACAGTCGGCTACACAATGTGTAGGCAGTACAATTAAGTAACCTTTTGTAACAAAATCTGTGTGATTTTGCTAGGTGTGCTTATGTGAAGTTGGAAGTACACAAGTTTTGTTGAAGTTTTTATTATACCACCAGTAAATGGTAAGGTTGGTGACATGTTTTCACAGGGCCCTGCTCTAGTGTCTTTGGCATGGAGTGTATTCTGCTTCCAAGAGATTAAGGTAAATTCAAAATTTACTGTCTGCATCAGCAGCCTATAGTCAAAGTCCTTCTAGGCTAAGGCAAGTTTCTTTACATGGCCAAAGATCTTTAAGAACACTTCAACGCTTCATCAACCGTCTCTGACATAGCTATTTGGAACAGCCTCGGGCAGCTATTTACTCATAAGACCAGGCCCTATCAAAATAAGTTGGATGATAGGCTATTGAAAACCTCATAGACCAGTGTATCATTCTCACTTAAAAAGTGTATAATCCTTGATTAAATATGAATTGAAAGATGTCAAAATATGTACATTGCTCAATTAAAGCTGAAAAAGACTATTTCCTCACTGTCACCATGGTGACAGGGATGGTAAACTGGGGGATATTGGCTAACCTAAGGCGGGCTGTAATTTCCTTTTGGGAACTTTTTAAGTGATGGGTCTGGCCTCCTATTAAACTGTCTCTGCTATAGCCAGTCCTACACGGGTATTTAAAGGTGCAGTCAGTGATGATGGTGGATGTTTATTTATCGACTATTCGACTAACCAAGCCTACATTATTTGAGCAAAGGAAACTCCATAACAATGTCCCAGTGGTAGTTCACACGTACCATCAGTCCTTTTGAAGAAACTCCGTTATTTTTTGGTGGACAAACTGCCCCTGTTCGTGTCTTCAGTTCAGTTTCAGGAGCACTGTCACTCTGTTGTTATGTTATGAAATATCTTATGTGACACATTTAATTTCTTTCTTTCTTTCTTTTTTAGGGATTCACGAACTTTATGCTGCTTGGTGTTGTTTTAGCCACTGTTCTTGCTGGTATTAGTTTAATTACATTTTCAAAAATAACTTAATCGTGAACCCAGTTAAAATCTGAAAATGTCCATGTTCTTGTTTTAGTCAGTTTTATAAACTGCTGCAATAAAATCAGTCTCTATCCCTGTCGGTGTCGGATGTTACAATTTGTTAAATATTTGACAGCGGTGCAAGTCCTCGTGCAAGTTGAAACATCATTACCCATAATGCCGTTTGATCATAACAAACTGTGGGAGTGGGTAAATTTTTTGCACTGAAATGTGCGCGTGTGTGAAAGGGAGTAGGTGGCGAGAGGGGGAAGACTAAAGACGATTCCCAAGATGAGGTAGGATTGGATAGTCTATCCATAATGTTGCCATTATTGGCAATACATAGGTTAATGATTAGCGGCTTACCTACAAATGGTAATTGTAATTCTGTGCCTTACATTTATGTAATTTCGAAAGCAGGATGTTTCTAACAGAGCCAACAAGCCTGCTAAACATTGCCAAGGTTAGCTTGCTGGCTAGCCATGTTGTGATGGCTGGAAGTGATATAGCCTGAAAGTCATTTAATGAGTAGTAAATTAAAAGGTACTCTGATATAACAGCAGCCATATCTGCATCTTCACCTGTAATACTAAATGACAAACCTGTTGGGTAAAGAATGCGTGGATAGTTGCTTGTAGTTATAGCGGACCAGGTTTGGGAGCTACTAGCCAGCTAGCGCGCTTGCTAGCCAACTTTCTTTTACCTAATGTCGTTAATTACAGCAAACCGAAAGCTAAATGGATAACAGCTGTGCTAATTATGGAGTACTTGGAGTACTCAAGACCGCAAATCTGTTATGTTGGTAATTCCGCATGCACTAATAAACGTGCACTTTCAACTTCTGTGCTGTGCAACGTTGACAATTATAGGCGATAAAAAATACAATTTTCACAGAATATTATACTGGCGTCGATACTATTAAGGTAAAATAAACGTTATCTATCCGTTAGACTGCATTCTGTAGCTTACTTTTGAAGAGTTTGCCAACACCAAATATGATGCTGTTATAAGGTAAATTCAGGAGCTAGCTACCAAATGTGGAACGATGATGAGTCCACTGAGGACCTAAGTAATATGATACCGCTTTTAATGTTTTGAGATCAAGTTTCGAGTCGAGGTGGTATTTCGACTTCGGTCATAATTTTTTATGGTTTTCGCGAAAGTGTGAGTTCTTAGTGATGAGCAGTAACGTTATTCATCAGATGACAAGAGGAAGCATGCATACTAAGAAGTCGCCAGACATATGGCGAGGTCGACTTCTCTTTAGCGACAGATCCAATGAATCATTTCACCCAGGCTTGGTTTGCTCTTATGGAACGTCTTTAAAACTCTGGATTCGTGAAATTTGTATTCATCTTATTTTTGCCATAGTAGGGGAAGATGCCTAGTGTTTTGTTAGTTGAATCTGTTTTAATGCTGCAAGTTTAATGTTCTGCAAGATGGCCCATGACGTGATTACGGGCACTTCAGAGCCACAAAGACAAATTCTCAACTAGGGCTCGCTTATGGAAGTAGAAATATAATTGTGTAAGGTCAAAGGTGTGCTTTCTTCGAACTTTAATAAGCCTCTTGATTTACTAGAAATATGTTTTGGCTGCACTGATAACAGTTTTCTCTGATTTTGGTGTTTGATATCACTGCTGGTTATTTCTCTGTACCAGGAAATAGAAGTGAATGAAGAATCTCCAAGCACATCTCATTTGAGATTTGGGAAGAAGTCAAGCGTTATCTAGGCTATAATGCCATACTTGCTTCCAGTGTAATAAGGAGGCCTAATTTTATATGACAAAGACCTATTCTGACAATGTCTAAGGCTGAGATTTTAAGTAGATGATAAAGCTTTAGGAACACACCAAGGCGTCAGGATTGCAGAGGAGGTTGTGGGGCTGCTTAGAGCGATGCTAAGAGCATTCACAGAATGTGCCCTGTGAAATATGGGCCATTTGGCCTCCTCCTGTGGCTTAAGTGTTGGGAGGAATACTGATCAGGCCCGGACGCACAGTGAGTGCATTCAGAGAGAGTGCAGCCTCTCCAGGGGACGAGGGCAGTCTGTGGTGTGGTCAGGAGCGCTAAATGCTTCACAGCCATGGGAAGGGGGGAAAGACACAGGTTCTCTATTCCTGATCTGGCATTAAGAAAGTGTTTAGATATGAACTTTTATTGAAATTTCAGGGTTTTTGTATTCTGCTATACCATACATGGGCCTGGGTCTATCTTCTGGATCCATCTTCTGCTCTTCTTTAGGGTAGTCTTTAATCTTTCTGCCCACCATTTTTTCCACTGGAATGATCTCTTGTTTCTCTCTCTCTCTCTCACACACACACACACACACACACACACACACACTCTCTCTCTCTCCCTCCAATCTCTATTTTCTTCATTCATCTTCCTCTGCGGCAGGCTCTGGCACGTGTGAGTGGCCATGGCTCCCGGCGACGTGGCGACAGAGCAGGGCAAGCAACAACAGCAGCAGCAGCAGCGCATAAAGGAGAAGCGTGCAACGCGGCGCCCGGAGGCCGAGTGTGAGACTGACGGCACCTTCGTTTTCCAGGCCCAGGAGGCCTGGAAGGACTTCCACAACTCTCTGCGCCAGTTCTACGAGGCAGGCGAGCTTTGCGACGTCACACTGAAGGTGCAGCTCATCTATTGGTTTCTAAAAACACACAAAACGGTGTTAAAAATCAAATTTGAACGATTGTTTGATTTTCTAATTAGCTATTAATCAATTAGGCTATCTATCCTGAAGTTACATTAGCCTCTGAGTTGAGTGAATACAACATTACCCGGTTTACATTTGCTTTATGTTTATAGATTTTTCTTGCATCTTTCCCATTGTCCTGGTCAGGTGGGTAGCCGGCTGATCCCATGTCACAAGCTGGTGCTGGCTTGCGTCATACCGTATTTCCGGGCCATGTTCCTGTCGGAGATGGCCGAGGCCAAGCAGGACCTTATCGAGATCCGCGACTTTGACGGCGAGGCCATCCAGGACCTGGTGAGCTTTGCATACTCGTCGCGGCTGGCACTGACGGTGGACAACGTGCAGCCGCTGCTCTACGCCGCGTGCATCCTGCAGGTGGAGCTGGTGGCGCGGGCCTGCTGCGAGTACATGAAGGCCCACTTCCACCCCTCCAACTGCCTGGCCGTGCGCACCTTCGCCGAGAGCCACCACCGCGTCGACCTGATGGCCATGGCCGACCGCTACGCCTGCGAATACTTTTGCCAGGTGGTGGAGAGCGAGGACTTCCCCGCCGTCTCGCCCCAGCACCTGCGCACACTGCTGGCCTCGCCCGACCTCAACATCCACTCGGAGACGCAGGTCTACCAGGCCGCCATCAAGTGGCTCAAAGCCAACCCCCAGCACCACGAGGCCTGGCTGGACCAGATCATGTCTCAGGTTAGAACGCATACTGTATGATGCACATGCATGTGGACAACGGGGTAGAAACTGCAGGACGGTGGATATAGTGTATTTCTGTAAAGCTTTCTACTCACTTCACCCATGTATACACAATCACATCACTTGGTGGATTGCAAGGTTGTAGGGTTTTTTTTCCACACGGCTGTTTCATTGCAGGTTGTAAAAAGACAGATTGTATAGAACCTTGGAAGAATCAAGAATAGAAATGTTCCATATACCTTGTGTATCAACAAAATCTTGTAAATCTTGCTTTTTTAGGAGATGTACCATTTGGCATAATTGTGTGTGTGTGTATGTGTGTGTATGTGAGCGTTTGTGTGCGTCGTGGCAAGCTGGTTGTTTATTGTGCTGTGTGCATTTTGTTGAAGGTGCGTCTACCCCTGCTGCCTGTGGACTTCCTGACGGGTACGGTGGCCCGAGAGGAGATGATCAAGAGCAGCCTGAGCTGCCGCGACCTGCTGGACGAAGCGCGCAACTACCACCTACACCTCAGCAACAAGAGTGTGCCCGACTTTGAGTACACGGTCCGCACCACACCACGCAAACACACTGCAGGTATAGCACACCACACACACACACACACACACACACACAGTCAGGCAATACCTTTCTTGCTTTTTGCTCTCCCTCATAAACTCATGCTCTATTGCCCAATTTTGCCATTGTCACTAATCTCTTTGTGACTGGGACTCACTGCCGTGTTTTCAGTGGCTTACAGTAATCAGCTTCAGCAGTGCCCACTCCACTGTCATCAGTGTCACGGTTAATATCATGTCATAGTGATGTAATCTGATTTCATTTCCATTTAGTGTGGAATGAGCAGCGGATGACGGCAAAGCTGGTTAATCTGCCTGCGGTAGTGTGTGTGTGTGTGTGTGTGTGTGTGTGTGTGTAAGCAAGAAAGAATGTGCTTTTGCTTTAGAGAAAAGAAAGATGAGGAAGGAAGTAAATACAGTAAGTAAATGACCTCTGACCTGTTCTCTCCAGGTGTTCTGTTCTGCGTGGGGGGTCGGGGTGGTTCCGGAGATCCATTCCGCAGCATCGAGTGCTACAACATCAGCAAGAACAGCTGGTTCTTTGGTCCCGAGATGAACAGCAGGCGCCGCCACGTGGGAGTTATATCAGTCGGGGGTGAGGGTTTGTAATGAATAAAATCGATTCATTTTTGTTAAGGAATTTAAAAAAAGTAAAAAATACCTTTAAAATCTCTATTTTTTTTTTGTTTACTTAATCTTGTCTGTCCCCCATGTCTTTTCTGCCTGTGTGTGTGTGTGTGTGTGTTTGTGTGTGTGTGTGTGTGTGTGTGTTTGTGTGCTCAAGGCTAATGCTGAAATTCAATTAATGTGAAAGAAAATGTAGTAAATGGTTTCATTCAACAAGAATCGTTTTGTCCCCATTTCCACAAGTACAGAAAATCAACATTCCCCCCCCCCCCCCCCGTGGCTTATTTCTCTGCTCGCTCTTTTCGCAAGCTTCCCCACGCTGGTTAAATTTAGCTGCTTGGCCCCTAGCTGTGTCATGTGGGCTGCTCTGCAAGCAGACGGCTTCTTTGCTGGAGCACTGCCATCTCTCCCCGCGCCTTAGATGTGGTCTGGAGCCACTCGCGCTCACTCCCTCGCGCTCAGAGATGCCGCCAACACCTCCACTGGGGTCCAGGCGCTGGGGGCTTGGGGTGGTGGGCTCCTTATGAGTTTTGCTCCATTCCGGCTGCCTTCACCGGCATCCTCACTGCCAGCACGCCTGCCTGAAATACGAAAGGCACAGACACTCTCTCCGTAAGGCCAAGGGATTTCATGGGGCCCTTTCATCAGCTTGCTCGCCTCACCACTTCAAGCCTGGGACAACTGTAGGGCGGGGGGCGCAGGAAATGAGCCTCGCTCAAACTCGCTCGTTCTGAAAAACATGTTCACATCTCTGTGCTCTGCGATTTCTACTCATTACTCAAAATTCCGTTTCCAGCGTCTCACTGATGAATGCCTGCATGGTTGCGTTCTGACATTTAAAGTCAGGTCTGTTTGTGTTTGGTGTTTCTGCGGGTGTTGCTACTTCTAACGCGCTGATGATGACTGCATTTGCTCCAGGGAAGGTCTATGCCGTCGGCGGCCATGATGGTAGCGAGCATCTGGGGAGTATGGAGATGTTTGACCCGCACACTAACAAGTGGACAATGAAGGCCTCCATGTACATAAAGAGGTATTGTGGAGTTTAAAGGGATAGTTCGGTTTTTAACACATTGAGCCCCTTTCACAGGTTGTCTAAAATGAAATAAAGTAGTGGACACCAAAGTCTTGATGATTGCTCCTGTCTCGGCTATTTGGGAAATATAGAATCGCCTCTGCCTGCCTTTAAAATGGCTAGCAATGGGCATTTGTTGTTTCTATTCTTTAAACACTGGTTTTAAAAAAGTGCTACTCATGGAGTGATTAGTGGCGTATGCTGATGTTCCAACCCAAGTATCATAGCAAAATACAGTTTCTGTCATGTTTATCAACCTTTTTTAGTCTCAGGATGTTGCTTGTCTAGTGGCTACAAGTAGTTTTAATGTTGAATGCCCTTATGTCGACTGTTGGGACTGAGATTTTGTGTATGCTTTGTCAACACATTTTGTGTGTGTGTGGTGTGTCAATGTGTGTGCACACTAAAGGAGGGGAATAGCTTTGGCAGCTTTGGGTGGACCCATCTATGCCATTGGGGGTCTGGATGACAACTCGTGCTACAGTGACGTGGAGCGCTACGACATCGAGGCGGACCGCTGGAGTACGGTGGCCGCCATGAACACGCCCCGCGGAGGGGTGGGCTCCGTTGCCCTGGGGGTAAGCGCAAAGCTTGCTGGGTAATTGCTTTACAGCACCAGTCTTGTGGAAAGGAATTTATAGGTTCTCATCACTCTGGATGAAAATGTGTAATTATGGTGGCGGTGCTCTCCTGAATTAAGGCGATGAGTAGGTGTTTATGTTTGATGTGGTTCATGACCATTTTTATTATAGGGTTTTACAGTTCTCGTACGTTCACAATAAAAGAACACTTCTAATCCAAGTGTCAAAAGAAGCTTTACTGGGTTGTAAGCATTCACATTGGGCATTACACTTTACTAGTTTAAAAGTACACAGTACTATTTGAACATATTGATTGCATACATTCAACATGAGTACACTGTAATGAGTCATGTCAATGTCCCTCCCCAGAGTCATGTCTATGCAGTGGGAGGCAATGACGGCATCGCATCCTTGTCCAGCGTGGAACGCTTCGATCCACATCTCAACAAGTGGACGCACGTTCACGAGATGGGCCAGCGTCGGGCCGGCAACGGTGTCAGCGAGCTCAATGGCTGCCTCTATGTTGTTGGTGAGTGGATGGAAAACAGGCTTTTTTTGTTTTTACTGAACGAACGAGGGAGGCAGGAAGTGTGTGTGTGTGTGTGTGTGTGTGTGTGTGTGTGTGTGTCACTGTTTACATTTTCTATTTGTGTGCCTTGACACAGTGTACATACTGTAGGTCTGTGGTTGTGTATGTGTTTGTCCTTGTTTTTTAACCTGTTACACACACACACACACACACACACACACACAAAGAGGCAGCCTGCTGTTTTTGGAGGCTAGGTGAAAAACGCTCAACCTTTGTCCTCCTCGGGAACAGTCACATGATCCTGAAGACGGTATGGTGGCCTGCTCTAGCAATGCTGGATCATTGAGACTAAGCTAGTCGGCTTGGATTGGTTATTTAGGAATATTTCTGTTAAGATTCTCATTCATCCAGGTTGTTTTTTGAGCTTGAAAGTTGCTTGAAAAAAAGAGTTACTTAGGAATGTGTTTAAAATCAGTTTAAAATCTGATCTGACTCAAACAATAAAACTGAAGGGTCTGTGCTGAAAGCGAAAACAATCGAGGCCAAGAAGTAGTCCAGAACAGTAAAACATCAAATACTTTTGTCTATTAAGGGCATGGCCCTTACTCTAGTTTCTGACTCTCGACTGGCCCAGTTGCAGTAGTGAGAACGTGCAGATTGGCAGCAGCACCATGTCATGTCAACTGGCAATGGATTTTTTTTGTGTTCAGTCTTCATGTGTTTGTGTGCGCGAGTGCAGGTGGTTTTGACGACAACTCCCCATTGAGCTCGGTGGAGCGCTTCGACCCGCGCACGCATCGCTGGGAGTACGTGGCCGAACTGACCACCCCCCGTGGGGGAGTGGGGGTTGCCACGGTGATGGGCCGCGTCTACGCTGTCGGTGGACACAACGGCAACATCTACCTGAACACGGTTGAGGCTTTCGAGCCCCGCATGAACAGGTGAGACGCATTTACTGCATAGGTGGATCCCTTCACAGCTACCCTGCATTGCATCTTTAAATAAATCAACCAGCACCAAAATTGGACCCGGTGATGGACACTCTCCTCTGCTCGGGCCTAAAGGCTTACACAGTCTGGAGGCTTCACACACCCTTTGCATTCCATCATCTAGGCCACACTTGTTGGCCTCGTGTTTTCCTTTCTTTACCCTTCTGCCCTGGTATTGAAATCTATTCAGGAGGTGTTGACAACCCTAACATTTTTCTCTCGCTCTCTCTCGTGCTCTCTCGCTCTCAGGTGGGAGCTGGTGGGCTCTGTGTCCCACTGCAGGGCAGGAGCGGGCGTGGCCGTTTGCTCCTCCCACATCAGCCAGATCCGCGACGTGGGCCAGGGTTCCAGCAACGTGGCCGACTGCATGTGACCGCCCCCGACACGCACAAATGCACTGATTGAACCACTCACTCTAGGAGTGAGCGACACATACAGAGGCAATCACAAATATGGCACTGTCATTTTTTTTTTTTTTTTTTTTTAAACCTGCTCACACAATCCGTATAAACATTTACTGTCAGTAATGTGCACGCACACACACACTCGTCACATAATGAAACTGAAGCATATGTGGGGGTGGGGTGAAGGGAGGGGGGGTGTTAATGTTGTTTTATTGACAGACACTCATAGGTGTTCTTTGGAGATGTCCAATCGCCCATCATGCTCTGCCAAAACGGTAGGAAACTAGTGTGCGCTATGGTCTTCCCCACACCAACATCTTTGCTTTGTAAAGCTTCCTGGTGGGGCTTCCTAACGAAATGCCCCGAACATTCCTGAATCCTGCTAAACTGTCTGTCTGCTGTGCCATTGCTGTGCTGTGAGAGCCAGTGCAGGTGACCCATGCCCTAGTCATGCACAGACAGATGGAGCGATAGACAGACAGACAGACACCCTAGCAACGGACCTTAGCTGACTCCCAACATGCCGAACCTTCTTTTGTCCCCTCTGCTTGCGCATAAACAATCACGTGATTGGCATAATGTCTAGCGCGAGAGAGAGAGAGAGAGAGGGGGAGAGGCATGACTATGGCGAGAACCTTATTCATTACTTTTCAGCACGGTTAGTCCTAGAACCTGATACTGCCAACACGTTCTGCAATAAGAGGAGCCCGTGACTGTTAGTGCCGGATGAGACGGCCGGAGGCTTACCCCCAGGCTCTTCTCTCATTACTGCTGAGGCAGACTTCCCCTCAAAGCCCATTTCTGACACAGGGCCTTCTACACACTCAGAGATCTTTGTAGAAGATTAAAATATATATATATATATATAAAAAAAAAGATTTTGCTCTGCACTGGCTCTGTCAGTCACCCATTTGTGCACTATTTTCATAGGATAGAAAGGATTTTAATATTTTTTGTCTTTGTCAATCGAGATGCTTTGAAGAGAAATGAACCATATTTTTTTGGGAGATGTTTTATCAAGGATGTTTACTTCCCTACTTACTCTTTGCAGTGATTTGCTTGCATGAGGAAACAAAGTGGAGTGTGCACTCACTTGGATCTTGTCCTGAGTGACCACATGGGTTATTTTTTCTCCCTCTTGAATTCTAGTGTTGCTTTGGTGAGACTTCAGTGATTGACGTCTTAATCCTTGTTGATCTGCTCACTGTTGTCTTGAATACCAGTGCTTTTTGCAGTCCTCTTCATACCCAGGCTTCTGGGCCTTGCTGCTGTGGGTATCTGTGCAATCACTGACAACCTGACTGAACTATATTTTGTTTTATCCATATTTTCTGTCTTTGCCAGCTAACCTCAGTGCCGCCATATTTCGTTTTTCTTTGTTTTATTGTGTTTTTGGTTGTAATTGTTTTTTGTTTTTAATGATCCTTTCAATGGTGCCAGTAAACCTCCTCTCCTCGTGTCCCCCAACCCTACCCCAGTTTAGCTGCCGCAGAGGTGGGGAGGAGGTTGTGTTGAGGCCTTGGGAATGGAGTCAACCAGAGGAGTGTTTTTTGAAAGCTTGAACTGTTGACCTGTTATAGACCTGTCGAGGAGTGTTTTACTGAAGCTCTTCGTAGTCGTGGACCTCTTTCGAAGCCTTTCCAGCTCAGAGTGTACTTGTTCATGAGCGTGTCATTAGTCTTAAGCTAATCTACATGGAATCTCAAAAAAGAATCAATTGTCAATGAAAACTGAAACTAAGGCTTTGATTTAGTATACATTCATATCGTTATCATACGATTTTAGTGACTTAACTATTGGGTGGTTTTGTGATTCCTACAAGGTGAGACGGGTGGGGTGGTGTGATGTACCTCTTAATTTATTTAGTAGATAGAGCTTCAACTGTTTGTGGTTTGTAGATATACAGCTACCATGGCACTAGAGATTTCCAGACTTCAAAGACCTGTTGTATCTTTTCTGGTCACTTCAGCAGAGCAGGGCATCCCTGGAGTGGTGTTTTGTAAACATGTAATGCTTTGTACTGGTTTGATATTGTATTTGTGTTGTATATTTTTGCTTGAGAATTTGTTATGCTTTTTCATTTCTTTGTATTGTCTTAATAAAGTTAAATATTGAATACGTTGAGGTTTGCTCTGTTCTTGTTTTAAAATTAGAATAAGGAGACATTAGAGTTAAATTAAATGTAATTATTTAAAAATGTATTTATTCCTTAATGAGGGCAAGTAGATTGACAATTACAACACTGTTACCTATCGGGCTTAGTCCAATACTTTAAACTGAAGAGCACTAGCTAAGGAAACCCAGGAAAAACCAGTCCAGACTGACTTGATTTTTTTAAATTGCAAGTCAACTTTGAGATTAAATTACACTCAACATGATGCTCAAATCAATTAATTGAATTGGTTTTGTGAATCAAAAATCAAGACGTGTGTATTTAAACTTAGAACTGACCCTAGACGGCGTCATAGATGTTAGCACCGATATAGCTTGACATGGAGTAAGTGTTGTTGGACTCGAGTGGTTCTATTCACATCATTAGATTGAGCATAATGACACTAAGCTTAAGCAGTGCTTAGCCTTGCTATGATTAAGTTGAATGTCCAAGGAAAAAAAGACTTCAGAGAAGCAATGTGCAAAGTTCCAGAACTCTGACGTGAAAAATACTATATATTCATATTATGGTATGCTTTAGAGGCTTTTATTGTTTTGCAGGGAATGAAGATCGTGAATTTACTATCGTGAATTTACCATAAACTGAGTTAAAATGTAACAGTAAGGATTGGTCATTTTGTTTTAACTTTATTGATGGGAAGTATGGAGTTGTTAAGGATTTTTGGACTCTGTTTTTGCATCCTCATCATGTCCCCTATTTCATAACAAACCATCAACTTGAAATGGGTGAAGAGTCCCTGCAAATTTGCCTAATAAAAACTGACCTACTGCAAATAAATTTACATAATTGGAGGCTGTTGTCATTTAAACATTTTTAAACAAGTTATTTAATGGCCAAATGCTCTTTTGTGTAAACCACAATTTTGCTGTAAACTAGTCGAAGCAATGTTTTTGTAACCTACCACAAACAAAATAACGCCACATATTCTTACTGTTCATTAAAATACATTCATAACTCACAAAAAGTGTGTAAACCATATAACAGTGATCTGGTTGGAGGCCACAATTATGCGGTTTTGTCTGTGTTGTACATGTAAGTGTTGCAATTCCACAAGGCAGAGTATGTTGGATGATAGTTCTGACAACACTTGAACTTTTAGCAGCTTCTGAGAACAGAACAAATCTAAATTGTAATCTACACTTTTATATATCCTTTACTTCATGGTTGTATTCTATAGATTGACATATGTACTATAAATATGTTTAGTTCTTAGAGCATCACTGGCCTTAATCTCAAGAAATGGTCAAAAGAAAATGCTGGTCCATTATGTGGTATTATGTGTTACCCTTTCGTAATCCCAATGTCACACTTATACAAAATATGCAAATTTATGACTGACAGGCCTCTTTTTTTTTTACTGCCAGCAATCTTTGGACCCAGGGGTGGGTGTGAAAAGTCGATGCATCTCCAAAGGATGCTCAAATCTGTGTTGAGTGGAAGCTGCAGGTAACATTGGGCCCTCATACACACCTGAGCTTCAACTACTCAGAATGAGATAAACCTGGACTCTCCAGATATCCAACAACAGTCATCTATGTTTGTTGTGGGCTTCAATCAGTGATCTAACAAAAGAACTAATTGAAGGGAAAGTGGAGGTGGAGGATGAGCGGCGTTTTCCTTCTTCTTGCCGCTTCCTGGGCTGTTTTCAGTACAGGTGAGTCTTCTGCAAACCTTGTTGAGCCTTACTGATTCAGTGAAATTATATTGGAATTTAAAGAATTTTGACAGATCTTCAAAGGGGTGTTCACCAATTTTTTTTTTTTTATCCCAGATTATTTATTTTATAAAAGAATAACAGAAGTTTCATGTCTTCATCACTCTTGTTGTAATGTAATTAAATTGTAATTAAATTAAATTGTGATTACATAAGTGGACTGGTGTCTCCTAAACTACCTAGGACCTGCAAGAAATATAGTCAATAAAAACTTTAAGGTTGTATTTTTACTTTTTTGTCACATTTCTCATGGAAATGTGAAGGGTGCTCTGCATCAGCCAAATTATATTTTTTTAGTCTCGTTTAACACAATAACATTTTCAAACACACTAGACATGAAGCAAAAAAAGGCTGAAGGAGGTAACATGAGATGCAGAGAGTAAGGAATGATGCTGTAAAAGGGGAATGTGAGGTGCATGTGACTCTTTATGGGACCCATCACAAAGTAAATAACTTGAGTAAAACATTAGCGACATTATAGACTTCTGTATAAAAAAAAAGTTTATATGCTTTGTTGCTCTGTTCAGTCACAAGACTTTTATGGCACTTGCTTACTAAAGTATGGACGTTTCCAGATCCATTTATATTAAGATGTCCATTTAAGATTAAGATGTCCTCTTGTCTCTCCTTGTCCAAAACAAAATCACACGTTCAAAGACAAAGAGCCTCTTCCACCTCTGATGATGATTGTACTGCTCTTAACTATGAATGACTTTCAGGTTGGTGTGAGTGTGAGAATGGATGGAGACCCTATGATAATCGCTGCTACTTCTTCTCCACGACCACACTGGCCTGGAATGAGGCACGCACAGACTGCGAGTCCAAAGGTGGCAATTTGATGAGCATCACAAGCCTCCATGAGAGAGTAAGAGACCAAATGCTATACCGCCATCAGTCCTGATTACAGCACAACAAACAGAACGCTGTACAGGAGACAGTCACAGTCCTACAAGTCCCCAAGCGTTAGTTTCAATACAGCCTAGGCTATGTCGTGTTTCATGTTTGAATACATAAGATTACCTCACACTTAATTTACCCCCAACACACACAGACACACACACACACACACATTTTTTCTTTTCTCTCTCATTATTTTTTACGTATCTCAATGTCTTGTAGAACTGGGTTCGCAGTCAGGTTGGTGGAAATATCTACTGGATTGGTCTGAATGATATCGCTGAGGAGGGGGTATGGGAATGGACTGATGGCTCTGTTTATAACCCCATTCTAGCGTAAGTGAACTCCATTTATAACCCCATTCTAGCGTAAGTGAACTCCTTTGTTACTGACACAAATTGACTGAATTAGCTTGAAGCTCATTGCAAAATAGCTAATAGCCAAACTACTGCATAGCCAACACAAGGCCACAAATAGGTGAGCCAGTCTAGTTTATGCAAACATAGCTGGACTGCACGATACGGCCCCAGATATGACAAGTCAGAATCGCAGTAAACAGGTAATTTCACCAAAATAATGTTTTCAACACAAATATAGGCCTACCTTAGGCTTAAGTGCTCATAAACATGGTATTTTCGTAAAATTAGATTTATTCATTTATTTGTTTGTATGTATCTCTGTTGTTTTTGTTTGTGTTTAAATGGAAAGGACATAGCCTAACTGTTCTGTGCTATTCTGTCGTAGATACTGGAGGCCCAACCAACCTGATAACTGGCAGGGCAATGAGCACTGCGGACAGGTAGATGCTAATGGCCAGTGGAACGACGAAAACTGTGGAGTTAGACGCCTATACATGTGCAAACGTGAAAATCGTAAGTCCACCCACGCCCAATTATCCACCATTGCTCTTATCAGTGAGTTCAAAACCAAACACCAAGATATAATTCCAGATAATAAGGCTCCACAGAACTCCACATATTAAGGTACCTGTGGACAAAAATGAACTGTTGAATTCCGACTGTTGAATTCTGATTGCCTGTTTTTATGAGTGAGCCTAATGAACCATGCAGATGTGGTCAAGGGCATGCCTTGAATATTCTTCTGTTAATGTTTAGCAATTGAAGTAAAAGGTAACCTAGCCCCAGCCACCTCTGTTTCTCATCAGCCTATTGCAATTTCAAAAAACATTGCTGCAGAATTTAAAACATTGTTTTTGACACACTCTGTCTTCAGCTAATCCTCCAGTGGTGTGTGATGAGGCTAGCGGCTGGATGCCGTACCAGTCCAACTGTTACAAGCTGACCTCCCAACTGAGGAAGAGCTGGGTGGCAGCGCGCACTGACTGTGTGCGTGAAGGCGGAGACCTGGTGTCAATCACTTCTCCAGGGGAGGAGCAATATATCACTAGCCGCTTGGACCCCTCCCGCTTTGACTTGTGGATTGGTTACTCCACACTGGTGAGAACATTGCCTACTTCAGTAACACTGTCTCATCCTCAGACTTTTTTTTCTCACACACACACACACACACACTCTCACACACAGACACACAGGCACACACACACACACACATATATATCAGTTACAATGTTGGTAATACAAGCTAGTGTTTAATGAAATCTTTTTACAGTAATGTACAGTACTGTACATTTGTACAGTATTTTTATATTGGCTACTGGCATACTGAACAGTTCTGGTCATTTGTGTCCACAGGCCTGCACCACTCTGTCCTGTCAAGTGCAGCCCAACAACACCCAGTTCACCTGGTCTGACGCCAGCACCAGCTCAGGGCACACAAACTGGGGGACCGGCCAGCCGGACCTTAGGTGAGAGCAGGTCTCGAGACGCTCTATGAGTGGAACGCTAACATGGAACAATTTCTAGCAGCATAACCTCCCCATACAGACAAGTATCCAAGTCAAGTGTAGTAGCAGGCCTCTACTAAAAAGTGATGGGGGCAAGGTTCCCACCAAAGGGTTGTTTTGAGTTTTCTAGACAATAGAGAGTGTGCTGAGAATTATTCAGTCATTCAGTAGTAGTACTTTTGCCTGGTGATCATTTAGTGCGCATACATCAGGATTAATTACTAATTAGATTGTTGGTGTTCTATTGGTAGTGATAAAGCAAATGGCCTGTGCTCGGCTGTCATAAAAGAAGCAGGAGACGAATTTGGGAAATGGAAGACCCATGTGTGCCGTCATGAACGACCCTACATGTGCAAGCGAGGACTGAACAGTAAGGCTTCACCTGCAAAGTTGACTTCCTGAACTTATTAGTGAATTTGAGCTCCTGTAACCTAGCCTGGTGTTAGCTGTCTCACCTTACGTGGGGCTTTTAGCTTAACATGGCCACGTAAATAGTTTAACATGTTTGTCCTGCCACAGCCATTTGCCCTCCTGGCTGGCACAGCTTTGCCGGGAACTGCTACTGGACCATCAACAACCCCAACCTTCTCACCACCTGGCACGAGGCCCTCACCAAGTGCACAGATCATGGGGCCAACCTGGTGACTATTAAGAAGTAAGAACAATCTGTAGGCAGACAGGGCTGCTGAGCCCTCTGCTGGGCTTCTGCACGTCTTACAGGTTTTTAATCTGATCTCAATTTTAATCTAATTTAATCTAATTTACAGTACCCATAGGGCGCAAGAAAAATTGTAGATGGATGGATGGATGGAAGGTAGAAATTGTCTTCTTAACAGTGACAATTGTGATAAAGTCAGATGTGGATCAGTGTGCACTCTCCAGTATTAGTATGTCTGAACGGATGTCACATGAGGTCTATAGTATTTCTGGAATAAATACGTCCAGAAACTTACAGTAAGCCTCCTGTTTTCAGTCAAGAAGAGCAGTTCTTTATTAATGCCCAGCTCCCTGATTTTCACCAAGTGGAGGTGCCTGATATTTGGATTGGCCTCTCAGGTGAGTTATCTGTGAAGATTAACCCATCAAACATAAAAAATACCACAAACACAAGGAAAGCTTTCATTACAGACAAAATAATGTTTGTCATCATTCGTCATCATTAGATAAAGACCAGGATGGCAATTTCCAGTGGGTGGACAAGACACACGTGGAGTTCTCAAACTGGAGAGCAAGCTTTCCACAGAACACAGCAAACATGTGGGACTGTGGTCAGATCTACACGGGTGAGGAAGAAAGTTACGAAACATTTTTTTTTAAACTTTCTTACTACTGACACAATTGTAGATATCACTGTATTGTGTTCTTGACCCTGTATCCAGGAAACTACAATGGCAAATGGGAGACCACCAACTGCAATAAGAGACTAGGTTACATCTGCAAAATGGCTGGTGGCCAAAATGTCAAACCAACAGCACGACCAGGTTAGATTAACCTCAAGTCTTCACATCAACAAACATAAAATTCATATACTGTAGCTATGTCTCATTGAAATGTGGCTTTGGTAGGGCTAAAAGATCTGAAAAAGACTCAAATATCCTGAGATTTAAGTTTGAGAGTTTACTATGAGTTTGTTATGGGGGTGGCAAACTGTGCTGACTCTCTATGATTTCCTCTTTCTCTACCAGACTCCCACTGTGACCAGGGCTACCTGCTATATGGGAACAACTGCTACCATTTTGAGGCTGACGAAGTGAAGCCCTGGAATGATGCAGAGCAGTATTGTCTCGGGCAGGGTGGACACTTGGCCAGCGTCCACACTCAAGAGGAAATGGGCTTCATCATAGGTAAGACATCATCTAGGTAATCTAGACACAGGTGAGGCTTGTAGCCACCTGTCTCTCTACAGCCCTGGACCAATTCTGGGCTGGATTTGTTAATTATCCAGATACCAGTTAGTTTTTGGGATAGCATTTATTTATTTGTGTCTTAAAATAATCAATTGTGGGGGCGCCGTGGCTCAGTTGGCTGAGGCACCATACCATATATCCGGGGACCCGTGTTCGAGTCCGACCCGAGGTCATTTCCCGATCCTACCCCATCTCTCTCTCCCACTCATTTCCTGTCGTACCTTCACTGTCCTATCAAATGAAAGGCAAAAAAGCCCCAAAATATCTTAAAAAAAATCAATCATCAATTGTGTTTCTGTCTGTTTTTGTTTACAGCACACATGCCGAGTTCCTCATGGGTCGGCCTGAATGACATACAGACTGAAAATTCGTTTGTCTGGACTGATGGCACTGCGGCGGTAAGTCAAAGTCATGCACCCATGCACTGTACTGTACAGTACTTTAATTCAAGAGATATAAAAACTCTCTTTGTTCCTTCCTGCAGGATTTCCTCCCATGGGAGCCCAATCAACCTGACAACTGGCAGGGCAATGAAGACTGCGTTCACGTTCGGGGTGTGGAGCACTATAATCCCGGAACACTCAACGATCAGCCTTGTACCTACTCATTTCCTTTTATCTGCCAGAAAGGTGAGAGACAGTCAGTGACCAGGACCATCGCCACTGTTCAGACACTGTTCTGTCAGTATGACATCAGAAATTCAATATTCATTATCTGAGACGTTTTTCAAATATCTGCAATTAATCCAACTCCTCCTTCCCACACCTTAGTCAAGGGCCAGGGCCCTCCACCTGTTCCTCCAACCTCAGGTCCCGGTAAGTAAGAAAGAGGTCCTTAAAACGCATCTTCATTACGAAATGAAAGATACCAGTGCTCATCATCATACATATGTCTTGTAAATGTGAGTGTAGTAATGCAGCAAACAGTGCTATGAGCTGTGTCTCTCCCCTTATGTTTCCTGCAGGCTGGAATGAGAAGTGTGGCACCTGGGTGGCAGATCCCTTCAATGACTATTGCTACCTCTTCAACTACCTGTCCACGAGGAACTGGGCAGATGCCAGGATCGACTGTGTCAACCAGGGGGGAGACCTGACAAGCATCATCGAGCCCTTTGAGCAGGGTTTCATCCAAGGTGAGACAACCCTCACCCCCCCCCCCCATTAGATTAGATTAGATTAGATTAGATTCCACTTTATTGTCATTACACATGTATAAATACAGAGTAACAAAATGCAGTTTAGCATCTAATCAAAAGTGTAAGGAGCAAAATATACTATATGGAGTGTAGACAGTTTGAACAGTATGTACAGTTAAGAGCAGCAGTGTACAGTTATGTGCAAATGAGATCAGAAGGAGGTAGCCAAGTTAGTGGTATGGATGGACAGTGAATACTCTACATATGTCTGCTTCAGTGTGCTATATAGTCAACATTGGTCTTAAAAGGCATGTACATATATTTATTGGCATTGGCATGTACATGTATTTATTGGCATTGGCATGGACATGTATTTATTTTCTCCAAATGTCTTGTGTACCTCCAGCTTACGTGCAGCAGATCCCCACTGGGGTATCTATGTGGATGGGGGGCCATGACTCTGTGACTGAGGGGGGCTGGGAGTGGACCGATGGCTCCCCCTTCCGCTACATCAACTGGAACGCAGGTCAGAGTGCTGCTCTTGGAGTGGATGAGAGAGGGGGGACGGGAGAGAAGGGCATCCAGGATGTTGGTCATGTTCAAGGAAATAAAATATCCAGTATACCGCCTGTGACTAAAGTGGTTGTTTGTGTTATGTTTGCTTATAGGAAATCCTGATGATTACTATGGAGAGGATTGCCTTTCAATTCTCATCAGCAATGGCCTCTGGAATGATGATAACTGTGACTACAACAGAGGTTATATTTGCAAACGAAGAGGTACTGTTTTTTTTTTTACTCATTTATTAGTCTTTACTTCACTCTTTATTACTCTTTAATGTACACAGTTAGCTTCAGTAAGAACGTGGGTATTTATTTTCTTGTCTTCTTAAACAGGAAACACTCCAGAGCCACCTCCTCCTCATGATGGTACAGTATGAAAGACTATTGCAATACCCTTCAGTGTTTGAAGATATCAATATTATAAGATGACAATGTGATATGAATAGGGGTGGAAATTGATAGGATCCCATTCTCTCTCTCTCTCTCTCTCTCTCTCTCTCTCTCTCTCTCTATATATATATATATATATATATATATATATACATATGTAATATTTTAGCAATTCTTGGTTTAACTCAGTCCTCAATTCCGCCCGAAGATTTTACATAATTTTATATATTAGTTTCAGGTCACATAGCACAGTAAGGGTTGGGTTAAGAAAAATTCACAATTGATTTGCAAAATACTTAAATTTGAGGTAGCAAACAGGATTGCAATTCAAATTGGTATTAAAGAAAGTAGAATTTGAATTTAATAAATTCAATTAAATTCAAGCTTGATTTAAATCTGTGTACAAAATTAATGTTTATGTTGAGTGGAGCAGCCAGTATGTAAGTTTAAGTAGCTTACAGTGTATGGACAATGGATGTGAATACTGCTGCTCTCTCCCAGGCTTCTTCACAGCCATCGCCTGTCAGGACTCCAGCGTTGTGGTCCACTGCCCGGAAGACAGCGTCATCAACATCCAGTCAGCCTTCTTTGGCCGCAAGAGTGACAAGATCTGCCCCTTTCAGGAGGGAGCCTCAGGTACTGCTTGGATTTACCATACCTGTCAATTTACTCTTCCAGTTATCAATCATCTATCTAATAACGTCTAGTTGTTCACTGTCGTTGTAGTCACTCACCGTCAGAACTGCCCAAGGTTTCTCCCTAAACCATAACAAGAAAAAAAATAAAAATAGGGAGTGCCCCTTTTGCTCATTGGTGCTCTTTGTTGCGAACCGCTATGAGACATGTCTTTTGTAAAATTGAATTGAATTTAATTGTTTGAGTTATGAGCTGTATCTGAAGTTTGAGGTGGAATAAATGAATGTGCTTTGGGAAAATAATATTATTTATCAATTTAATTAAATGCCTATTTTTTTTTTTTTTTTTTTTGCAGGATCCTGCACTGTAAATGGCTATCTACCGCAGGTCAGGAAAGCCTGTGACAACAAAGCCTTCTGTTTCCTGTATGCAAACACAGATCCAGACCCCTGCCCAACAATCTCCAAATACATAGAGGTGGTTTACAGCTGTGAACAGAATGGTAGGTGTAAGGAAAGGCCTGAGGTCTTAGTTTTTGTCTTTCCATTTTTCTGTAACAACACCCTTTATTTGGGCTCACTGAAGCAGGTTTCATATCATGTGTTGTTCACTTAAGCTTGTGTTTTGTTTTGCAGTGTGTGTGAGAGGGTTGGGTGTAGAGGATGGGAATGTGACAGACGCCATGCTCTCTGCTTCCTCCTTTATAAGTGGCAAAGGGCCAGCACAGGCTCGCCTCAAGGGCTCCTCCTGCTGGATGCCCTCTACTTCCTGTGAGTGCAACCTTGCCTCAGGCAAACCGTGTATAATAACTTCTCAACTTAACTCTACTCTGTCTACCACTAAAAAGGCTCCTACACTCCTTTCCTTCCATAATTACTATCCACACTGTAAACCCACGACACACTTGATGAACATAATGTGTGAAATGAATGTTTTAGTTTTTCCATTGAAAAATGTATGTAAATTTTACCTAAATGAATAGCTTTTAGGAAAACTGAAAAACTTTCATTATTATCTTAAAAGTTTTGAGTGTTACCTTCACTCCAATAATTCTTTACAGTACACTACAGCCAGCAAAATGCAACTTTTAGAATTTGTGATAACAAATTGCTAAACTGGCAAATGAATCCGCATCACCTAAACAGTCTCATTCTCCTTCCAGCAAATTCTTGGATCCAGGTGGACCTTGGCACTTCAAAAAAGATCACAGGGGTCGTGGTCCAAGGATGCCCCACTTCAGATCACTGGGTCACTAAATACAGAGTCCAGACCAGCATAGATGGCGTCCAGTGGACGGACTACACACTGGACGGAGGGGTAACATCACTTCAGAGTTCACACTACAATCCTCCATTTGCAAACTGATCTCTCCCTCATTATTAGCCCCACCCACATAGCAAGTGTATAGTAAGTCGATACCTTTCTCACTAAAGGTGTCACCTGACTGCTGTTCATACATGTCTCCCCCTGCAGGAGTACTTTGGCAGTGTGGACAAGAGTTCTCTAGAGACACAACTCCTGGGGACGCCTGTCTCCGTCCGCTACATCCGCATCCTGCCAGTGGCCTGGAATGGACAAGTGGGACTGCGCTTTGACATCCTGGGCTGCGCCCCCGACTGTGTGTTTCTGCAGTAGTTCATCTGATGATAAAATTAACCTTCCGATGTCTGTATGAACAAAATAAGCATTGTAGACTACTATGGCTCAACATTTGTTTGCATTTTGTGGTCTTCTTTGATTTCAACAGATGCCGTAACCTGTAGCTCCAAAATCAACTTTGACCATTCAACTGATAAAAGGACGTAAGTCAGCCTTTACTATGGCAGCACTTCTATAATGCTTTAATCCATTGATTCATTACGATTCAAGTTAAATTGTTAAACTGTTTATTTCTACAGTGTCCACTGCCCCGCTGGATGTGCTCACCAGCCGTACAATGTGTACGGAACAATGACGTACCGCGGTGTAAGTGAACGTCTACAATCTGATCCTCCCCATACTTGAAGGCCACTTCAGAACATTCTGTGGTAACACTGAGCTGAAGTCATAGCGTTTGTTCTCCTGGTCTCTTCAGGACTCAACCATCTGCGCGGCTGCTATCCATGCCGGGGTGGTTCTGAATGAGAATGGAGGAGACTGCACTCTCCTCAAAGCACCCGGCCTGTCCTTCTACAGCGGCTCCACCAGAAATGGCATCACCTCCAAACAGTGCGTACCCATTTAAATTAAATAATAATGATACTAATACAATTACACAAATAATAATAGAAATGAAACTATTTTGTGTCTTTTAAAAGACATCTTTTGACTATCTCAACAGATTTGATGGCAACTATGGCATCTCTTACCAGTTTGCTGATGGAGGTAGGTGACGGGGCTAGCGTATGCAGCGTACATTCGCTTCCGGAAAGTTCCAGATGTTACAGTATCACCTGCGTCTGATCATGCCTTCACACTTGTGCCTTTCTCCTGCGTGCAGAGCTGCGCTGCTCAGGTCCTGACTGGTATGAGTTTGGGGAGTTCTGCTACAAGCCATTCGCTGACAAGAGGACGTGGCACGCCGCACGAGCTGAGTGCAAGAAGCTGGGAGCTGAGCTGGTGTCCATCGCCTCGCTGGCAGAGCAGAGCTGGCTGGAGAGCTACCTCTACATGGGTATGAAAACTAAGCTTGACACTTCTGCCATTTGGTCTTTGAGTACTGAGAATGTGCCTGTTTAGGGAGCTAAGTAAGACCTCCATCACACTGTAAAAAAAATACACACTTTCACCTAAGAAAAGTTGGTGTCCGGGCTGCCAAACTATTTTCAGTTGACCAAACATGAGATAATGAGTTGTGAATCAGCATTCACTCATTCAACTGATTATCTCAAGTTTGGTCAACTGAAAATAGATGAGATTAAAATGAGACTAATGAGAAATGAGTGTCAGTAAAAAGTGTCATTTGCTGCTTCAAAGCTAATGTATCAGCTAAGTAGGTGCTTTCTGTCTGAGTGCATGTCCATGCTTCCCCCACAGCCACCAACGATGTCTGGATCGGCCTAAACGACCTTACCTTCCCCGGATTATTCACCTGGTCGGACAGCTGGGAGGTCACCTTCACCTACTGGGCCCCTGGAGAGCCCAACAACCACCTGGGCTTCAAAGAGGACTGCGTAGAGATGTTCTACCAGGTACAACACTAGTGCCAGTCAGTCAGTGTGTTTCTTTACATGTGACACACTCCTGTTGCAGGTCGCGAGATCCCGGAATCTCCATAAGCACACTTCTATTTCGGTATGTTACAGACAGGCCGGTGGAACGATGTCACCTGCACTGAACTCAACACCTACATTTGTAAAGCCCCCAAAGCACATTACCCGCTACCCTCGGTCAAGCCCACTGTCTACGGATGCCCACAGGTGAGAATACCGCTGCCCTCGTGGCTTCCTACTTGACCCACTGAGGTTTGTGCCGTTGCGTGCAGAGTTAATGCATTTCCATGCTGTGTCCCCCAGGGCTGGGATGCGTATGCCTACAGCTGCTATTTGTTTGAGGAGACGCCAAAAACTCGTGATGAAGCCAAAGCATTCTGTGAGGCTGCTGACAGCACACTGCTGCACCTCGGGGACATGTGAGCACGCCCAGATGTGGCATATTTTTAATTCTGTAGATAGATAGAAAGACTGATATTAATACAGAGCCTGGCTTCCGTGACTTTAAGCTCATAGGATCTTAGTCTGGCCAACCTACCATACTACCCGCCTTCTGGGAGCCTTCTGGATCCATCAGATGCCTCTGTATACTACTGGACGAATCTACACCCAATCAGACCACTCATTTCGATGAAGTATGCGTAGGCTCGTTTCTCATTGGTGCCGGCTTTTTTGGGAACAGAAATGCTCTAAAACGGCAGGTTGGCCAGACTGACTTGCTCGCAAAATAAAATGTAGCGCCACAGGAAATATGAGTCGGGCCCAGGTTAATTATTACACTTACATACAGTATCTTTTGCGTTGTTTTTATGTCTTTCGTTAAATTAATGTTAAATGTTGTCTTTTTTAGCTATGAGCAAGCCCACTTCACAACATTCCTGGGCCGGTACACTGGTGAATGGTGGATCGGTCTGAAAGGACAGGGTGGTTCTGTTGGGGTGGATTACTTCTGGGACAACGGACTACCGCTCTCCTACACCCACTGGGACAGGAACAAACCAGGTAAAGCCACTACTTCACCCTGCTGACGAGGCAGCGAGATCTGTAGTTTATCACAGGGGGAAAGTAGTTGTTGAAACTACTGAAACCATACTGTTGAGTGCAACCTGCAACACGGACTGAAAAAAGCATCTGTTGTCACCGAGTCAACAGCCTACATCATTTGATGGTACTTTGGAGGTGAACAGATGTGCTGGTGCATTTTTCATGTCACTGATGCAAAAGTGGGCAGGACTCTCCTCTGCTGCCATGTCTTGTCAGACATCAATGGCACTTTGAATCCCAGCTGTGCCTGTCCGGGGCTGAGTCTGTCTTAGTGACAGCAGAAGCCTAATTGGCTGTGTTCTTAATAAGGATGAATGGGACTTTCAGATGACTAGCGACAGAATTGGCTGCTGTACAGCCAATTGCAATTAGAGTCTCTTTTTGTCTCTTTTTGACATGCAGAACATGGGAGATATGAATTATCCATTTTGTTCTTAATATGTAGGAATTTTTAAATAAACTTTAAATAAAACCAATTGAGGGAAGATAATTCACTCTTAAAATTTTACAGATAACATGGCCGGGTTCTGTGTCGCCATGACAACAACCCCAATGGCTGGGTTCTGGACTAACAAGCCGTGCACAGATTCCCACCCCTTCATCTGTGAGAAGTCCAGGGACGGCTTGTCTCCACCCACAAAGGCACCCACCCCCCCACCTGTCCAGGGATGTGCAGATGGTTGGACTGGTCAGCCTCACTTCAGAAACTGCTACAAGGTCAGACAGGGTATTTGAGTGTCCAACTTGAATGCAGAATATTTCTCATTCACCCAGAATTACCTTTTACTCTCCAAAGCTGACTACTGATAACATTTTCAAAATAAATTTTTAATAATTGATATTTTATCCAGTTAAAAAAAAAAAAACATCGTAAACTAACCATTTTATTTTTGGGGAAAGGAATATGGAAAGGAAAGGAAAGGGTATGGTCCACAACACTTCACGCATTACAGCAAGTTTTCAATCATATAATCTGCTTTAATCTAGAGATTCACTGTGTCCTCTGTCTATGTGAAGCTTTTCTCAGTGGACTACTCCAAGAAGAGGAGCTGGCAGGCAGCACGGGAGGATTGTGTGTCGCGGGGGGCCGATCTGATGAGCATCCACACGGCCGAGGAGGAGATCTTCCTGTCGGCCTTCAGCAAGGGCAAGACCAAGTGGATCGGCCTCACGCTCAACCCTCTGGAGGGGGGTAAGGGACACACCTGAATGACTGACTGACTGATGAATTGTTTTTGTCAAAGATGGGTGTGGAGAAGTGTCTTCTAGAAACCAGTCCCTCTGTAGACCCCTTTTTGTTTAGAATTAGATGGGAGCTGTTAGGATACTAAATGTTTTAGATACTAAATTTAATGGAACTGTTAGGATACTAAATGTTTTAGATACTAAATTTAATGGAACTGTTAGGATACTAAATGTTTTAGTTGTGTGCTCAATATGAGTCAACTATGCTGTGATATTCTGTACTTTGTGCACATGCACTGAAATAAACAATGGATTTAACCACATTTCAAGTAGGAGCAAACTGCATAATCCCTGTTTCCTGAGCAGTGGTTCATCCATGTGCACTCTACAGGTTACCAGTGGAGCGATGGCTCAGCTGTGTCGCACACTAACTGGGGCCGCGGGGAGCCCAACAACCACGAGGGCCGAGAGGAGTGCGTGGAAATGGTCACCACCGAAAACGGCACCTCCTGGTGGAACGACATTAACTGTAACGCCCACCAGGACTGGATCTGCATGATTGCCAAGGGCAAGAACCCCATTTTGCCCCCTGTGCCCCCTCCACCTGTCCCAGGTGAGTGCAGGTGTTAGATGATGTGATGAGGTGTTTCATTAAGGAGGGGCAAAGCAACGTTCTGTTTTTCTCTCTCACGAGCTCCCTCTAAAGACCGCTGTATTGCATTGTATTGCACTGCATTCTATTGGAGGCGGACCAATAGAACTGCTGAACATTGCAAGTGCTGAATCTACCACTATTGGCCACGGTGGCGCATTCTACACCGCTCGTTCGCCGTGTAATGACTCATTTTAGCATCCTAAACGGTATGAAACGGATTAATTAAATGAAAAATGTTGCATAGTGGGCCTTTAACTTGAAGCCTCAATGTTTGCTGTAGCCTGTGAAGATTCTCATTCATCCAGGCTGTGGTAGTCAGTGTTCAGTTAAAGGCAACCGGACTTCTTTTTGAGCTTGGAAACGTTTCACTTTCCATCCAGAAAAGCTTTGTCAGTTCTCACTGATGCTGGAATTACCAGGAGATATACCTCTGGCCTTTGGGTGTGAACGGTTTCCTGTCATTGTGAATTCTAAATTCAAAATTGTGGTTCTTCCCAGCACCTGATTGTGGCACAAACCCTGGATGGAGAAAGAACAATGGAGTCTGTTATCTGTACAACGATACTGACATTGTGGACTTCATTACGGCGTATAGACGCTGCTATCATGAGAAAGCTAGGCTGGTTTCCATCCTTAGTGAGGCCGAGCAGTCTTATGTTGTCTCCATGGTACGTACTAAAAGAGAGAGCTTTGAAACATTTCATTTTACACCACATAAGATAAATAGAAGGATTCTGTTAGAGTTAATAAATGTTTCTCTCTCTCTATCTTTCTCTCTGTGTGTGTGTGTGTGTGTGTGTGTGTGTGTTACAATGCAGGTGGGGACAGGGCAGGTTGCAGCAGCTTGGATTGGCATGGAGATGGTTGGGGTTGCAGGAGGACAGTACATGTCAGTGACACTGTTTAAAATCATGACATAAAATCATGACATTTTTTATTTGATTCAGTTTTTTAATCTTTCAATCTTCCTTCACCTTGCAGGTGGGTTGACGGATCACCAGTCACATATGTTCACTGGGGCCCGGGTGAACCCAACAACGCCAATGGGGAAGAACAGTGTGTGCAGATGAACAGATACCCTGGTGTGTTTACTGTCAGATTAGAAGCACAATGTGTAGTACTGTAATCAACTTCCTTCACTCAGAGCTCATTTTGAAGGGAAACTGTGTCTTGTCTAATACAGCTATAAATAACACAGTTCACACAAATGTCCTGGCTGGTGATGTATAAACTCAAACTAACTAAACATGAATACTGTTTCACCCGCCTGCAATGTGCCCGAATAGGCTCATGGAATGATGTGAACTGCGGTCGAGACTCAGCTGGCTACGTCTGTAAGAAGTACCCAGGGAATGATCACACCCCTCCTCCGCCTACTCAACCCTGGGAGGGAGGCTGCCCTAAAGGTGAGAGAATGACCCGGAAAAACTTACTGGAGTTGGGTCATAGTGGTCATGGTTCTATACTGTAACTGTTACTCCTCACTGTAAGTCCACACTCAAACAATTACTCCCCAAATGCAGCGTCCAGAGGCATCAAGAGGGTTAACATATTACTGTTCACATACACCATTGCCCTACTGGTGATATCTTGAGCTCTTTCCAGGCCTTTTCAAGGACCAGTTCTGAGTCAGCTCAAAACCTGTGAGCTCAATTAGGGCACAATGGGAATAAAACATATGAGATAAAACAAAACCCTCCAAAACTGTTGACTTTATGTAAATAGGCGCACTGCAATTCCATAATCTTCTTCTTTAACGCACTGTCAAGAAAGAGTAAAGTAATCTTTCTCTCGGGTCTGTCCAGGGTGGATGCAGTTTGGAAGCAAGTGCTACCTGTTCAAGGGTCAACACTACGACCAGAAGGAGTTCAAAGCCGACTGGCCCACAGCTCGGAAGTGGTGCAAGGATAACGGGGGAGAACTGGCTGTCATTGATTCGCATTATGAGAATGGTGAGACTGTTAATATGATCTAAGTACATAGATGTGTGAAGCCAAGGGTCTGCGTGTACCCAATAGAGGAAAAGCATCCAGGCACATGGATTGTAGTCTATATTGCACATACCTGCTGCTATATATTTTAGTATTCTTTTTTACCACTATTTATATTACTACTACTGCTGCTACAATCTTGTGTTGCACTAAAAACAAAAAAAAAAACCCTTACCAACCACAACCTGGGACTACCTCAAGTAGACAATTATACTACTTCCCAGTGTACACTGTTGGAACACTTACGATGTTATGTCTTGCCTTCTTATATCCTGAATGTTACCAAAGTATAATGCCCAAAGCCTACTTGCACTTTTTTTTACTTAACATTACCTTATTGTTTAGAACTGTTTTGTTGTGCATCTGCACTTTATTGTTGTCAACGTCTATGCATGGGACGAGTGTGAAACGTAATTTCGATTCCTTTGTATGTCAAGTACATTTGAAGAAATTGACAAATGAAACTGACTTTGCCTTTGATTTTGACTTTATTATGTTGATCATGCCTGTTAACTGACCCATGTCTTATCCAAGGATGATTTTCTCCCAGGTTTTGTTAGACCAGGTGTTGTTAGACCAACCACTCCTTATAGAGAGTCTGTAAGCCCTGTCTTCTCTCTCCAGACTTTATTGCCAGTTACCTGCGGGACCTTGTGCATCCTGTGTGGATAGGTCTGACGGACAGCCTCCACGAGGGCAAGTTTGCCTGGAGTGACGGTGTGAGCCCCGTGCTCTACACTAACTGGGCTGAGAAGGAGCCCAACAACCATGATGGCAAGGTCAGACACTGAGACGGGCTAATCCTGGCACACTGCTAGCGCTGGAGATGGGAATGATGCAACTTCACAGTTGCTACACTGTAAAAAACGACACACTTTCGACTACACTGTTAAACAGTACTGTACACACTTTCAACTAACAAAAGTTAGTGTCGAGGCTGCCTTACTATTTTCAGTTGAACAAATTTGAGATAATGAGTTGTGATGACTTCTTATATTTAACTCTAAATCTAACCTGTAAATAGTCATCACAACTCATTATCTCGAATTTGGTCAACCGAAAATAGTTAGGCAGCCCGGACACTAACTTTTGTTAGTTGAAAGTGTTTTTTTGTTTTTTTTTTACAGTGGAAGTTAGTGTCTGGCCCGCCTACCTATTTTCAGTTGACCAAACCTGAGATAATGAGTTGTGAATCAGCATTCACTCACTCAAATCATTATCTCAAGTATGGTCAACTGAAAATACAGTAGTTAGGCTGCCTGGGACCCGGACACTTACTTTTGTTAGTTGAAAGTGTGTATTTTTTTTGACAGTGTATCAGTTCTACTGTAGGCGTGTGATGATGAACTTTTCTGGCAGCGCGTCATTTTGAGTAATTCAGTAGCACATCAGGGTAAATGTTTAATGGACATTCGTATATTGTTGATTTTTGTCAGCATTCTGGTGATTTTACAGTTGTACTAAAGTGTCATATGACAGATAACAGCAGATTTTATCACCTTCTAGATGACTAGCAGAGATTGAATTGAATGTTGTTGAGAGCATGGCACATAAACTGCGAGTCAAAACTGTCAGCAGCGAGATTACCTGAATGTGACTTATGAACTCTGGATTCTTTCCCCAGGAGCACTGCACAGCTATGACGCACAATCACCTCCAGACTGGCCGCTGGAATGATGACGCATGTACTCAGCAGAGGGGCTGGGTCTGCTACCAGAAAAAATGTGAGTTCAGGCATCTGGATCACTTAACCTAATTATGATACATGATTACATTGAGTTACTAACGTAAAACATGTAGTGAAATTGCGTAACATTTTCCTATATAGACCAGTAATATTTAGTGTAGTATATACATTATTAGTGGGGAGGCATGTTAGTGGAAATTAAGACTTGTGACCGTTTGTAAATCTGAGTCGCCCCAACTCTTAGGCTGTTCTAACATGTCATCTAACAAGGAACCTAAAGTGAAAAGTTGTACGATTGGAAGTCCACATTCCTGAGCTTTTATATTACACTGGTGATATTTACACAGAAAGGTTACAGACTTTACGTTCTTACACAATTATTTGATCTTTGTCAATTGTATTATTTTGCTTTTCATCTGCATGTTTTACATTATATATCCAGTATATATAATTTTCTTGAACCCTCCCTGATTCTCACAGCAAGCAGCATCCCTCCCTCCACCGACAAGACGTGCAAAGAGGGTTACATCTCCTGGTACAAGAACTGCTACAAGCTGGTGTATGAGCCCAAGAACTGGGATGATGCACAGGCAGCCTGCCGGCAAGATGGAGGGAACTTGGCCAGTGTGGACATGAGCTACGACCAGGCCTTTATCTCTGGAGCTGTGTTTCAGGGCAAGGCTGAGGCCTGGATTGGGCTCAGGAAAATGGTAGGGCCCCAGAAGTACCCTAAACAACTACTCAGATATATGCTTCAGCACTGCTGTGAAGCGCTATGAGACATCAGCTATACAAATAAAATTGAATTGAATTTAATATTTTTTTATCATGAGTCATAACCATGGTTGAAAAGAATTTCTAACATGTTTCTATTGTATATGTTCATTAGCTGATGCTTTTTTCAAAAGCGACATAGTAAAATTGTCTATTAAAGCACTAGGTTATATTTTATATTTATAACTGAAGTGAAACCGAGTTTGCAAAATCTATTTTTAATAGTGCTTGGGTAATTAACAACATAATTAACGATATTTGCATTGTTGTTCCCACAGGAGGGGAGCGATTCTTACTCTTGGTCTGATGGCTGGCCTGTATTCTTCACCCACTGGGGTCCCGGAGAACCAACCAACAACAAAGGCGAAGGCTGTGTGGCCATGCACGGCTCTGGCTTCTTCTATGGTACCTGGAATGACACAGCCTGTGCCGCTGCCAAACCCTTCATCTGCAAGATCTCCTCAGGTGAGAATCCTGTGAACATTTACATGGCGGTCCTCTTTAAAGTCCGGTTGGCAGTAGGTTAAAACATGAATTACTGATTACTGAATGTGTGTGTTTGTGTATTTGTGTGTGTTTGTGTGTGTACCCACAGAAAAGCCTCCTCCGACCCCTAGGCCTGGAGATGGGAAATGTCTCCCGGGCTGGAGGCCGTACGGGCGCCACTGTTACTTTGTGTATGACGCTCAGGTAGGCTTCTCCTGGCCAGACGCCAGACACTACTGCCAACTAGCCTCCTCTGAACTGGCCTCCTTCCACAGCCGGGCCGAGGTGGAGTTCATCCGAAACTTGAATTACTCAAAGTACCACCACCTCTGGATCGGCCTCACCAGGGACCGCAGCTGTAAGTGTACACCCACACAGGGTAATGCCAAAGCAACAACAAAGTAACAGTATCTACACATTCAGTTCATTCATTCATTCATTCATTCATTCATTCATTCGTTCGTTCACTCATTCATTCATTCATTCATTCATTCATTCATTCGTTCGTTCACTTATTCATTCATTCATTCCCTTATTCGTTCACTCATCCATTCACTTATTCATTCATTCATTCATTCATTCATTCATCCATCCATTCATTCATTCATTTATTCACTTACAGTGTGAGTACTTTCAGTTAGCAAGGGTGTTTTACTCCATGTGTGTTGACCTGTGTTGTCATCAGTTGGCTGGGGGTGGACTGACCTGACGGCCATGGGCTTCGTAAACTGGGCACCTGGAGAGCCCAATGGCGGCCACAACGATGAGAACTGTGTGGAGATGTACCATGACGGCAACTGGAACGACAACACCTGTTTGCAGAAACGAGGCTTTGTCTGTCGACACCGCCAATGTACAGTACTTACTTATATATATATATATATATATATTCCAAAATTTTGTAACATGCTGAAATTATGTAAGATTTCCTGGACACACATTAAGCCTCATTCTAGTCTTGATGAATGAAGATCTCTAAGAAAAATCTAACTTGAATGAAAATCCCTTAGAAAAAGATCTAACTTGAAGATCTCTAAGAAAAAGAAAGGAATTTAAATCTTGTACACATCTTGACTGTTTTTGGATGTACTGTTTGAATGTCTTTCCCTACCTGAGGACCCCACTCATTCATTCGCTCCCTCCCTGTCTGTCTCTCTCAAAGACTATTTCACGGATGGCAATGGAGATATCATCATACCAACTGATCCTCCGACTGGAGGCGGAAGTACGTCCACTGCACTGAAACACTGACACAAACTCTGCCATGACAGTAACGGTTTACAGCAAATTAGTCATGTTTATGATAGTGACTATGTTAAATTAGAAATCATATGAAGCATTAGGAAATTATAGCATCTGATTCTTGCCTTCCTCACAGATGGCGGAGTGATTGCCGGGGCCATCATCGGTGCCATTGCTGTTGTTGGACTGATTATGGGACTACTGCATTATGTCATAAATGTGAGAGGAGTCAAACTTAGTTCCATAAGCTTCCCCAGCCGAGACACCAAAAGTGGTGTTGAAGTGGTAAGTAATGTCAGACGAAGAACTGAAACCCAGAAGAGGGCTGTTACTTACGGTGTGTTATACTGCTTCAACTGTGTTTCCTCAATGCCACTGTTGTTTTGTGTCTTTCCTCTACAGCCTAATTTCACCAATCCAAACTTTGCTGGGGAGTCCGAGACATGAGCGGAGACCGTGAAGTCGACTAGGTTACCCGGCTCTGCGAGTGACACTGAAACATGACAATCATAGAAGTAGGAGTATTTGTATTAAATGGGCCCAATGTATAGTTTTTGTTTCTGGCAGGTAGTTTGACCAACTGGATGTGACTCTCACCTACAACCACATTGACTGAGCACAGTCCTATTCTTGAGCTATTACACTGTTCACATTTACAAACCCATGTACAGTTATGTGCAATCG
Source organism: Limnothrissa miodon (assembly GCA_017657215.1). Taxonomy (NCBI): domain Eukaryota; kingdom Metazoa; phylum Chordata; class Actinopteri; order Clupeiformes; family Clupeidae; genus Limnothrissa; species Limnothrissa miodon. The sequence continues at coordinate 1,413,232 of JAGFZM010001211.1, forward strand.
GTAGCACATTCATCTTCTGGTGACACTGAAGCCTTTTGGAGAGGATGTGATGTTTGTGACATTTAACACTGTCTAACATTGTTCACTCTCACCAACCTCTGTTAATTTGCTTGACAACCAAAGAACAGGAGCTAGAGATGAATTGTACTATTATGTTGACTAAAAGCCAGTAATAAATCAGTTTACGGTCTCCAGTTAAAAGTCTAAAATGTTCCTCAGATCTTCAGGGTGCTTGTGGGTTTGTTTCCTGTGTGGTTTCCTTCAGCATATCTCCCCTCCTGAGTGACTTTGGAAGGGACTTTTCCTGAGTTTCTAGTATTGCATCGTCGTCTTATTGCTTGTTTATCTGCCAGCTTCTGTGTGTATTGTTGCGTAAGCTACCTGTGCTTTTTTTCATACCCAGGCTCTCGAGCCATGCTGCTGTGGGTGTCAATGACAACCGGACTTTTGTCTTTATTTCTTACTTTTGCCAGCTAACATACTGCCTTCAAACTATTTTAGAACTGCTTAAATGACCCTTTCAACCATGCATGTGAACAACTCCAGGACAACTAGCCTACTGCAGGGTTGTGTTGCAGTAGGCTAAGGATTTGGTTATTGACAGCTCATTTATGAACCCTTTCATGGTCTTTCAATCCCTTATATCTTATTAGCATAGATCTACTGTAGTGCAGCTCATGAATACAGGAATAGGTGAGAAATCGACAGGATTTTTATTATTAGGATTTAATTATTTAGTGATTCTCACGACATTATCTGTATGTGACAATTCCTACTTGGAAAGGAGTGTAGTGTGATCTAATGAGATGTGTAACATACCTCAAATTTATCTGGTGACACATTTGTTGTTGTAGATGTACACCAACCAGCCATTTTTTCTAGTTGTATTGTTCATGCATTCTTTTCAAACTAGTTCTATTATTGGATTGCTGTTTGTATATATTTGCTCGAAATTTTCATTATTCATTTTGCTTTCCTTAATAAAGCTGAATATTAAATATGTGGGTGTTAACTGTAGTGTATTTTTGCATAAACACACATTAATTGTATATGTTTATAGGCCTATATGTTTTTCAGGGTATAATTAATATGGTATATATATACCCTATGATTATCATGATAACACTTTTAATGAACTGACTAGTGAAAATTCATTATAAATGCATGTATAAAGGTTTATAATGCATACATAAAGCCACATATTAATTTTATTAGTTATTATAACAATTTTCATGCTGTATCAAGAAATGACCTTGGAGTTGTGATGTAGACTCCTTACAGCAAAGCTACATTATCACAGTGTGCCATCTTGACATAATCTAAACTAGTAATGATGATTTGTCACTATCTTTAATCTCCACCACCTCCTTTAATTCTTCACTTTAATAAATTATAGCAACTCTTACTGTCGTAATTTGTTGACAAGGTTACCAAGTAATCCACTGTCAGTAAGTTATTGGCAGTAAGTAAAAAAAAAAACACATAGCACACCATAGCAGAGTGTCCCTGGACACCAAATCATTATACCATCATGAAAAAATATACAGTAAAAACGGCCTAAATATCCCTTTTATGCTGTTTCAGTTTGAATGTTGGGTTTACAGTATATGGTTTTACTGTTACAACCAACCGTCTTAACCTTCCTTAAACCTCTTGAATATAACATACTTTGTATCTTAAACTTTACTATAGTCCTCTATGCACTGAATGTATGGTATTTTGCTAGCAATAGTTATTTTGTGAAGTCTGTCATTAAAGGAAAAAAGAGAGGGAAGAGTGTGTGACACGTTCGCACACGTTCACAGATATTACTTTCCCTAATGTCAGTTGGTGTGAACAGCTCATCAAACTGAATGTTCTTCTGTCCCAAGTATTTGTTTAAAGCACTGAGCACTCTTTCAAATAGTATACTCACTGACCACTGTTTTAAAAAGTATACTCACTGAGTACTCTTTTTAAAAGTACTCTTTTAAAGCACTGTCTTCCTCTGCAGCAGTTTTCATTTAAGGGACTGAGTGTCCTTCCAAAACACAAATTAATGCTGGATCGATCAATCAAACCAGATAGGAACCATCTCGTCCATCTGACAAACCATCAAAAATACTGCAGACATATGAGCTGGTCAAATCTTGTCCTTATACTTAACAACTTTAAAGCCTCTATGTGTAGGATCGTATCAGAATTCCCCATCTATCGGCGAAGTGGTATACTGCATACGTTTGAATAAAATGTATTAGCCCTCCCCTTCCCACAATCCTAATTTCTTGCTACGGAGGCCGAACGCTCGCTCGCTCGCTCTTATCTCAGTTTCTGCTACTCAGTCTCTGAGCGGAAACGCGAAAGGCGGAGCTGAATATACGATACTGCTCTCCCCTACAAGAACCTGTACTTTTGAAAATGGCGGCGCAAAATGGATATTCTTCTTTGGACCCCAGCCATATCTATATATAAATGGAAATTACCAAGTTTACCGGAACACTACAATTTATTCATGGAGGTAATTACCATCGTTTTACATTATATTTTTAAAATATAAAATATATTTTTAATAAAAGACGAAGATAAATCCTACACATAAAGGCTTTAAGCGGATCAAGGTTTCAACTTTTTGTCCTAAATGGGCTATGTGCTTGTGTTACAACAGGAAAATTATATCACCCTTATATAGGGGTCCTTGGTCTCAAGAAGAAAATACTTTTTCTTTATATCTTTTGGGACTTGAGAATTAGCACTGTGTGACATACTGTATTCTTCCATAAAGCTAATATCCAATGACACTAATTCAAATATTAAGGTGCCCTGATGACTATGATGGTAAGCAGGGTGCCTGAGGGACATGTGACTTTATGGCCCACTTCACACAGTGACTAACTATATGTTTATATCCCTTTATATGTTCACAAAACCTTTATGACACCAACTGGCTGAAGAAAGGGCATGAACACCAACAAATGAGCTATAAAACAATGTAATATCACCAAACATTCATTATCATTGTGAATATATAAACCTCAACGATTTTGCATGTCAGCATTCTGTCATAAAGATTGCCAGTACCCTGTTTGATTTTTGACAGAAATCTTTCAGTGAAACACAACAAAGTTCTGCTATTTGTGGGGTATATGAATGTCAGCCTAAAGCCTATTGGTTGGGAATATTTAAGTAAGTGTTTGTGAAGTGCACATAGAATAATTACATATAATAAATAGAGTGGGTTTCTATGGCCTGACTTGCCATGATCTGTCTGTGAAGATTCTCATTCATCCAGGTTGTGGTAGTCATAGTGTTCAATTGAGGCAATTATTTTTAAAAAGTCTGGTTGCCTCAACTGAAGACTATGCACTGAACTGAACACTTGCTTAGATCTAGTTTCTATGTTTCATGTGTTATGTGCTATATGTATAGATATAGGATGAGAGCATTGCTAGACTAACTGCTACAGTTAAGACTGCAGTGAAATTTGCTGAGGCTGTACCAATCCATCTCCAAAGTTGAGCGAGTTGAAGAGTGCACTCACTGACAGTGTGCGGGAAGGCGCGCACCAATCAGCCCTACAGGAGAGGAGCAACATATATCTGGTTGCTTGGACCACTCCCAATTTCACCTGTGGATTGGCTACCGATGAGAGCAATGTTTCAACAAATACACAAACTCATATTAGCCTTAGCGCATAGCTCCATCTAGTGAGGATGACGATTTACAGCATTTCATTTGTCACTCATATCACGCCAAAACTCTATGAAGTTTAAGCAGGATACGTTCAAAATAATTGGGGACAGGAAATATAATTAGGAAAGTTAGGAAGCTGACATAAATGGTCCTGGTACTTGGTGTCCACAGGCCTGTACCCGATTCTTCTACAACACTTAGTTTAGCTTGGTCTGACGCCACCAGTAGCGTATACACCAACTGGAGTACTACCAGTCAGACCTTAAGTGGGAGCGAGCAACAGTAGCCTACTGTTGAAGCAGCTGAAATCAATTTCAGGGTTTCTCAGTGATTTTTGTCTTAATCAGACTCCTGTTAAGAATAGGTTTATTTAGGGTTTTTTTTTCTAATTACATTTATTCTGACAGTGGTGAGTAGACTTTCCCCAACTGTCATAAAGAAAGCTGGGGAGGACTTTGGGAAGTGAGAGACACGCGTGTAGCCTACTGAACAGCCAGGACTGAGCAGTAAGCCCTCACTTGAAAAACAGTCTCTCTAAATTTTATATCGTGAAATTGATCTCCTGTAACCTAGCCTGATTTTAGCTGTATCACTTTACCCGCAGCTTTTAGCTCAACATGGCCACCTAAATAGTTTAATGTGTTTGTCCTGCTGCAGCCATTTGGCCCAATGAATAGACAGCTTCACCAGATTGTCAGCAACACCAATCCTCTGACTACCGCACCTGGCACAATGCCCACACTTTGAGGGGCCGATCTAGTCACTGACAGTGTTGGGAAAGTTACTTTGGAAATGTAATGTGTCACATTTACAAGTTACTCTATCTAAAATGTAATAGTAGTGTAACTATTTCAATTACTTTAACAAAGTAATGTAACTAATTACATTACAGTAAAAATGTGACTCTTGGTCTCTGACTGGTTGACCATCCCTGGGCTTGGCCAACACTGAGTTTCTATCGGACATTGCAGTCATCAGTGCAGACTGCTTAGTAAAGTGGGTGGAGTTTCCAATTCAAACATGACGACAAATGTTTCACTGCAGAAGATATGTAATTTGAAATGTAATCCTGAATATTTACTTAATGTAACTGTAATTTACTAATGTAACTGTAATTACACAGTTTTTCAATGTAACTGTAACTGATTACTGTCACTTTTATTTTGTAATTAAATTACGTAATTGTGTTACATGTAACTACTTACTCCCCAACACTGGTCACTGAGTAAGGAGTAAGAATGGGCAGTGACGAGACAGAGCAACTGGGCCCTCTGCTGGGCCTCTGTTTATACAGGCACTCTGAGACTACTTCTGTAGTCTCTAGTGTTACTGTAAGGAAAGGGAAGGTATCTCACATATGTTATGGTACTAAACTTTTAGAAGGTAGGTAGGACACACAGGTAACATAGGAAAAGCTTTCTTTATGTACTAGTTGTGTGATCTGATCAGATATAGACGAGGATATATCAGTTGAATTCTCAGAACAGCACATTTTACAAATATGTGGAATGTGTGCAAGGGCATTCAGAAACACTTCTGTTGCCTGTACCTGGCTTTTTGAACCTGATTTATTGTTAATACATTATCTTCATGCAGACTCTAGGTGCATGAGTGTAGTCTGTTAGATCTCTTTTTGTAACAGGGTGCTTGTCACCAACTGTAATGATGAATTATGTTTGTCTCCTTCTCTGTCAGACCCCCCACTGTGACTACATAAAGACTGAGAATGTGCAGTCCTGGGATGCTGAAGAGCTGTGCTGAGTTGGGCAGGGTGGACCTGGCCAACGTCCACGGTAAGGGACAAATGGGCTTCATCGCTGGTACAGTAAGTCAACCACACAGGTGACCCAGGCACCTGTCACAAGTCACACGCCTCTCAAGAGCATCTGGAAGACATGTTTTCAACTTTATCCACAACAGTTAGACAGATATATTCTCTTTTCCAAAACCCTATAGGTTCAAAATGACCATTTTGTTTCTCACTACATTTGTGTGCAGCACAGCACAGTCAGTTCGAACCACATACAAAAGAAAGAAGTTAAGATGCCCAGTGCCCAGCAGTAGCCTATACACACATCATGCATACACATAGATGCATCATGATACTGAAGTCAGTCACACTCCTATCCTGCATATGTGACACTTAAGAGCTGAATCTCCTCAAGAATAAATGATCTAGGCAGCCGTTTTTTTTTTTTGTAAGCTTTAACAACAAACAAATTTAGATATGGCTGATATCAGTGCTCTTCAACTTAGACTTATAGAAGTGTTGTCATTGTGAATGTAGTGTTTTAGAATTTAGTATTATCATGTTATACAGCGTGTATTAAAATTAGTTTTATACTGAAATGATCCCTCTGCCTTCCATTCCAACAGCAACATAGTGCCATGAGCTTTGGTGACTGTCTGCGTACCTCCCTCCCAATTCGTTCTGCTTGAACAAGAGGTGTGGTAATTGGGTGTCTAATCCCTTCTCAAAATACACAGAGGTAGTTTACAGCTGTGAACAGAGTGGTAGGTGTGAGGAAAACCCTAAGATCATAGTTTTTGCCTTTCCATTTTTTCCCGTAACAACACCCTTTATTTGGGCTCACTGAAGCAGGTTTTTATATTATGTGTTGTTCACTGAAGCGGGTGTTTTGTTTTGCAGTGTGTGTGTGAGAGAGTTGGGCGTAGAGGATGGGAATGTGACAGACGCCATGCTCTCTGCTTCCTCCTTTTATAAGTGGAAAAGGTCCTGCACAGTCTCGCCTCAATGGCGCCTCCTGCTGGATGCTCTCCTGTGAGTGCAGCCTTAGGTATTTATCGCATGGGTTCCCTAAAACTCAACCAAGTCTGCAAGATTGTAGCATTGATAACACAGTCTTTTGCTACATGTGAAAACAGAAATGTGTTTGCATGTAGAGTCATGTTATACAGCATAACCCCATAATACATAATACAGCAAATTATACGATCCAAGTGGATCTTTTATTGATAATTTATCCACATTTCACGACATTTTTAACCTTTTGAAAAAGTAAGTGACAATAAAATCTTTGAATCCTTGAACATTTTAGGTACTAGTACAGTGGATAGTGTACTGACACAAAGTTCCAAAAATGGAACCTGAACCTGAATGGGAGGTTTTATACGGGTGGATTACTTCTGGGACAACAGATGTCCACTCTCCTTCACCTATGGGGATATGGGGAAAACCAGGTAAAGCCACTACTTTACCTTTCTGACTGACCTGAGGGCAGTGGGATATGCTGTTTATCAAAACAAAAACCAAGTAGCTGAAAGGAGAATACAGTCATCCCCTGGGTGTAAGCAGCTGTTGTCTCATGAATCCTAAATCATTTGATGGTACATTCGGCTGGAGGTGAACAGATGTGCTGGTGCATTTTTCATGTCACTGATGCAAAAGTGGGCAGGACTCTCCTCTGCTGCCGTGTCTTGTCAGACATCAATGGCACTTTGAATCCCAGCTGTGCCTGTCCGGGGCTAAGTCTGTCTTAGTGACAGCAGAAGCCTAATTGGCCGTGTTCTCAATGAGGATGAATGGGACTTTCAGATAGCGACAGAATTAGCTGCTGTATAGCCAGTTGCAATTAGATTCATCCTTTCGCCATTTTTGTATTTTGTCTTTTTATGTAGGTATAAGAAATGTGGATTATCAGGATTTTTTGAAGTGGCAAAGGAGTTCAGCATAATTAAAAAAAAGGGAAAAAGTAATTTACTTTCAACATTTCACAGATAACCAGGCAGAGTATCTGTCACCATGACAACAACTCCCATCAATGGCTCCTGGAGTATAAGCCGGGAAGATTCCCACCCCTTCATCTGTGAGAAGCCAAGGAACGGCCTGTCTCCACTCAAGATTTCTGGAAAAAGCTGTACTATGCACAAGTACCATATCCCTCCTAGGTTACCTTTTCAGATTTTTCAGATCAAAGGTGAGATTTTGAGATCTAGAGTTTTAGCTGTTCTTTCTGAATGTGGCATGACCCTCCAATTGTATGTCAATCAAACATTTACAGCTGTGCTGAAGCATAAAACCACGACCCAGTAATTCTTAGTTTTCTCACGAATTTAAGCCATAATCCAAAGTCATTTTTTTATTCTCTTGAGTTAGTCATGATCCAGAGTAATTTATTCTCATTAGATCAAGCAATGATTGGCAGTGATTTATTCTCTGCCCATTTTTACTTTTGAACACTTCACAGAAATCAAGGAAGCTGCATTGCGTGTTGTTTGTTAATGCTTATGCAGATTTAGAAATAATTCATGAGTATTGTCTTGAGCATTGTGTGAGATTCACGAGTATTGTCTTGAGCATTGTCTTTTTTTCCTCTGATGTTACAACCTATTTAAGGTCAGATACAGTTTTTCAAGCCCAATCGCTGCCCTACATTTCAGTGGGGAGTGGAATCAGAATCAGTTACCCAGTTAGTCAGTTATATAGAATCAGTTTATTGGACATAGCCTTCACACAAACAAGGAATTTGATTTCAGTAGGTGTGGGCTCACTTTACATTCATATAGATATATACATAACACGTAATACATACGTAACATTAGACATACATTCAATAGACCAATAGTATACATACTGTGGAACACAGACAGTATCTATAGACAGACACAAATCTACACAATTACAAATAAGACATAACTTTGAGAGAAGGTATTTAGGGAGTGCAAACTAATAGGCTAGTGCAAATATAGTGTGCTAGATGAATATTGGAATGATAAGTGTGTAGTGTGTTGGAGACTGGCCAGAGAATGGGGTGGCCCAATTTAACAGCAGTTCAAGAGAGTGATGGAAGTGGACTAGAAGATGTTTATGCGTCTAGTTGTTTTTGTATACAGGGTTTGTAGTGCCTGCCACAAAAATGAAGGTTACAGATATTGTGTGGAGGACATGAGGGGTCTTTAATGATGTTCTTTGTCTGCTTCCTGGCCCTTGGCACCAGTGTTTTTTTTTAGCTGTCTGAATAGTGTGTTGGACTTTTTTTTTTTGTTTTATGACTACTCCAAACCAAAGTTTAATGGACAAGCAGAGAATGGATTCATTGACGACAGTGTAGAAAATGGCCAATAGTTCCTGTGGCCACATTAAATGGTGTCCTCTCTGGCAACCACAGATGAACTATTCTGTAGTCTTTATTCTAGTTTTTTAGTTCAACAAAACCAAGGTAAAAATGCTTATCCATGTATGTCAACCGTACGCATTCATTGCTTCTGCTTCTTCCTCCCAGCCCCTGAGTGTAATACAAACTCTGGATTGAGGGATAACGGAATAACAATGGAGACTAGTTTCTGTACAGTAATAAAGACATCGTGCCAATAATGTGCTATGCTAAGAAAGCCCAACTAGTCGATGAACAGTTTTTTACTGTCACCATGATGAGAGTGAAAATTCATTTACTACCACGTTTTTAAGCATGTAATTTACTCAGAGTATGTATGTGTGTGTGTGTGTGTGTGTGTGTGTGTTTAAATTTCAGCGTAGGTGGGAAAAGGACAGGTGGCTGCCGCTTGGATTGGCATGATGTTTCATGTGACAGGTGGACAAGACATATAAGGGAATGTTTTTCCAATGCTATTAATTCCTCACTTCAAATCCACATAATTTCGGTCCCGTTTTCTCTTGTTCATTCGATTCCTTCTGGCAGATGGCTGGAGTGGTCACCCATCACATACATGGTGAATGGGGAAGAACTGTGTGTGCAGATGAACAGATACCCCGGTTTGTTTACTTTCAGATTAGAAGCACAATGTGTAGTACAGTAATCAACTTCCTTCACATAGAGCTCATGGAAGCACTGTGTTTTATATTGTGTGGTATTACATCACACACAACAAACCAAAAACACAGACAGAAATTCTCTCAGTTAAGTTTCTTTTTTGAAATTATTAAATCATTATTAAATATTAGAAATAATAGTTTCATGTAAGGAAAGTGAAGTTATGCTTATTTTTAACTACATGTATAAACATTTTTTTATGTTTATATTGTGTCTCTCATCTCCAATATGCCTTCTATGACATGGCTTTTGCATTCCGGACACATAATATGACCTCTAACTCAGGGTACATGTGATGCCTATTGTGTCCCCTCTGTTCTGAACTTCCTACTGCAATTTTGCTAGTGACACACTATCCTATGACACTTCATTTTGAGTAGCCTAATTTAGTAGCATCTTGAGATTAATTTTTAAATAGGTTTTGACAATGAAATTTACAAAACAAGCTGTTATAAAATCCCATTTAAACCGGCACTAAGCAACATTCTGTTTTTCTCTCTCACGAGCTCCCTCTAAAGCCCGCTGTATTGCATTGTATTGCACTGCATTCTATTGGAGGCGGTCCGCGCTGCTAAACATTGCAAGTGCTGTATCTACCGCTATTGGCCACGGTGGCGCATTCTACACCGTTCGTTCGCCGTGTAATGACTCATTTTAGCAGCAATTCTAAAGAGTTTCAAAATCGCACCATCTACAGGTTAAAACCGGAATTACTGCTGTCGTAAATAATTTAGCATGCATTTAATATATATATTATATGCATGCTAAACCACAAACAGAAAACCACAACGGGGAAAAAATTATGAAGATTTGCTAAACAGACTGCAAAACTGTAGTTTCGAAAGCCAAAATAGATAGCTTCTAACCCATCAGATTGCATGCGTAACGTTACACTTACAACCGTGACATGGTGTGTACTCAATTTTCAATTAATTTCTTAATCCACTAGTTTCGCAATCAAATATCCACCTCACATATAAATATGTTGACAACTTACGGATGATGGCATGCTTTCAAAAGTGTTAAAGCTATAAACAACTTGTATAGGAAACGTACCTAGCAATATCCACGTTAGCGCCTTAGCTAACACAAAGACTATAAAATGCATCCACTGTTTGTATCACAGGCTAATCGATAGATAAAACAATCAATGATGAATATTGTCGGATATACCATTATTACTTACAAGTCCAGTAACAACAAAGCTAGGTCACCATGAGTTTTGCAATGTGTAGCCTCCTTCAGCTCTCACCAACAAATGAAAGCCGGACCAATATTCACTCTGGTTCCCGTTTTTTTTTTTTTTTTTTTTTTTTTGCTTCTTCAGATCTCCTTCTTTTCTTTAGTAGCTCTCCCATGATTGTAATTCAAACACAACCCCGTTATATATCTGTCGAGGCAGCTCAACTCTGGCTATACTCCAACCTATGGCTGGCCGCAAAGCCAATCGACTGTAGTTTTTACTTGGACTACAGAACCTGGACCCGACAGGACGAACTTGTTTAGCCGATACAGCCGGTAGAGGGCTCTAGAGCAGATACAGAAGGTAACGTTCATACTGTTATGAGTTGATGGACCACCAAAACGATTTTGAAAAAACTATTTTAAGGTCTTAAAAACTCTTTAGTGTTGCTTTAAATAATAGAGGATCAGCAGAGGGGATAACATAAACAATTGTCCCTGAGAATCATATAGTTTATACATTATACAAATATTAGATGTATTTTTATTTTTCTCATTTCTTGAGTTTCTTCAACCATCTGTCCATCTTCAGTTCAAACTACCTGAACCTTCTGTGGTGTAACATTTACAGCAAGTAGCACAACAACCTGTGCAGAGGGTTACATGTTATGGTACAAGAACTGCTACAAGCTGGTGTATGAGCCCAAACGCTGGGATCATGCACAGTCAGCCTGCCGGCAAGATGGAGGAGGCTTGGCCAGTGTGGACATGACAATCAGGCATTGTGTGTCTCAGAAAAAGGGTGTGGTCAATTGTATTTAGCCATTGTTACTATAAATGGCTAGAGTTAGTGTGATACATTTCACTATAGATCAACATTACCAATGGCTATACTGTTGAAAGAATGTGAGATCAGTTATAGGTCTGGGTAACTGGTTCTTAAAATGACAAACTGCACCCATTTCTGATTTCTTCTCTCCCGATGGGAATGGAGAACCAAACAGATGTTCCCTCAGGAAGAGGCAGCAGTAAGTTGAAATATGAGCCTTACAATGACACATTTTTTGTTGATTCTTAAAGTGTGTTTTGATATCAAAGGCAACTTGTTTGTGGTAGATGATTTGGCTTTACTTATTTTCTTTTAGAAGCTGTTGCTGAAGCTTGCTCAAGCTGTTATCAGTGCCATTGCAATGTATAAAGGACAGCACATCATCAGCATACTAGCTTAATTCCATAAACTTCCTTAGTTGAGAGAACAGTAATGGCAATAAAGTTACAACAGAACTGCAATGATTAAGCTCAAACGACCCCTTTGACGACCCCTTTGTTGTTTGAGTGAGTGTGCATGAGGTGTTTGTCCTCTGATTTTCTACGTCTGATCTTATGTGTCCTTTCCAGACCAGTTTCACTAATCCCCACTTTGGAAGTGAATCAGAGACACATGCCGATTCTGTGAAGTGGGTCAGGACCCTCTGCTCTGTACACTAGTCCATGTGGTGCTGCATGACAAACACAGGGCCACATCTGATCTCAGTGACACAAACATTCAGGAGTATTTGACTTTGAACATGTCAAATTATATAAAACTCAAAATTTAATCGTTTATTGAAAATGGTTCAAATGCACTGTTTTTCTGACCAGATAGTACAATTGTTTGTATATATTTCGCTATACATTTGCAGTTCAAATAGAATAAAGAGCAAAACTGACAAAATTTCATATTTCAAAATCCTCTTCAATCCTTGAATTTTACTTCATTTTCAATACTTAATCTCTCGCAGAGTTCAATAGATCTGATTCCCACTTGAGAAACGAAAATAAATCTAGTAGCTTCAGTCAGATCCTGTACACTTTCCTCAGACTTTATTGCCTCTGAAACAGTTTAGCAAACAGAGCTGGTTATGAACAGAAACGTAGCGTTTAGCCAGCCCCGCTCCCTTGATCATTCATTGAGCTACAGCAGCCAAGCTAAACAGCATTGCGGTGGAACAGAGATTTCAGAGTAAAAAGACAACAACAAAGGAGGAAAAAAAATGAACTGAACTGCCAGTCTTTATACAACCATATATATTACAACTCAGAGTATTTACATATGTTCACAAGGCAAAAAAGGTTGATTACAAAATAATTTCAAACATTTCCTCAGCAAATGATTCTAATCCTTTAAGGATATCATTCGGTATGTATGAACAAGGAATTGATTTCATGTTGGACACATCTCTCAGCCAGGCCACTCGCGCACTGGGGGCCTCAGCTCAAACAAAAGAAAACGAGGCCGTCCACCTCTGGAACATTAAAAGACATGTGACTCAAGAAATGAGAGGGAAGCATTCTCAGTCCCAACAAAGACAGTATATATGCAAAAACAAGTGAGATTTGACTCAACAGTTTAGAAGGTCAAACAAAAAAAGAATGCTTATATACAAGAATCAGTTTTCTTCTTTCAAGGAATCCATCATGAAGAAAGCAAACTCTTTTTTGCTGGACTCTTAACCCATCATTTGATTTTGTGTCAAATAAATACCTAAACTTTCTCAGTACTGAACAATTTTACACGGTGCACTGCTCAAGTATTCAGCTATTGAAATACCCTTGGAAACTGCCACTCCAGTGAGTTCCCAATTCATTTTTCATCCAGTATGGTGATTACCACAATTAAAAAAAAAAAAAGAAAGAAATGAAGACGTGCTAAGACTTGTTGTCTCAGATTGAGAGCGGTGGTCTATGAGAGGAGTCTGCTCCCGCCCCAGCCTCTAGCTGAGCTGCATTTCATTCACAAGTCCACAGCCCAGGGGTGCACTGGAGCTCCATTAAAACTGAGTATTATTGCGTAACTCCCATGATTCTCACTGGCCTCCAGGGCAGCCCTTCACACAGCATTAGATCAACTCCGGACTCCATGGAGACCAGATAAACAACAACAAAAACACAAACACTAGGGAATACTCTCAAATCCAAATCCAAAAGTGCAAAATGGGGAACATTTAAGGCTCCACCGAGCCTTTGTTCTCTCTGAATGGAGATAATTTGGGGATGGCGCAGAAAGGAAAGAAGAAAAAGAAAAAAAAGCTCAAAATGACTTAAGAATATGCATTCATAGAAAATAAATAATGCACACAGGTAACTTGGTCATGATGAAGACACAGAAGAACAACTCTCAATAAATATCTGCCATGAGAACTCCAAAGCACATACATACCTTACATCCATTACAGTCCACCTCAACTCAAACCCTTTCACACCTCTCAACGGGCTGGCCTGATCCGCTGCCCAAGCCCACCCAGCCCCTGGCAGAGACCCTGGCAGCCGAAACTCACTCCCTTCCTGACCGCCAGGGCCAAAGTGCACCCTTCACCCCGCTAACTGACGTGCTCGATGCTGTTAGGTTAAATAAGAAAGGAAAGCTGAACTCTGATGGTTGAATTCCACTCGGTAGACGCAGGCACTCAATCTAAGGTTCGGAAGGTCTACAGGATCTACACCCGCACTGACCTCTGGTAGTGGTTTGAAGTACAGAAAGAAAATAGCAATAAGCAGCAATGACTAACTATAAATATGTGATAAAAATGTGATTAAAAAAAAAAAAGCAGTTCAAACAGTCAAATGACCACACAACACTTGGCAGACGTCCACCAGACAAGGCGTGTGCTCACAGGATGGTGGGAGGCACTGGAGGAGTTCTGCTTCCTGTAAGGTCTGTCCACACAGGCATTCCGCTTAGCCCCACCTCCTGCTAGCTTTAAGAGGTGTCATTCTTGAAGACATTCTGGGGGAGGGGGGGGGGTGCATCTGAGCGTTTGCCTTTCTGAACTCATGATGGGGTGCGATAGACAAAGGTTCACTCGATTCTCAGGAAACACACACACACACACACACACACACACACACAGAGAAGTACAAAAGAAGCAAGAGCACCCAGAACCAGGTCAAAGGTTAAAATGGCCCCTTCATGCATACACACACACACACACACAGCCCAAGATGTTCCCATAAGCTCTATCTGCTACCAAATCAGGATTGACCTTAGCCTTAAGGTGAGGAATTGCTGCACTCCACGGTTACGAGTAAGGCCCATCATACATTCAATGCGTGCTCCATTTTGGGGGACAAAGGAAGCATCTGTACCCAGTTTGACATAGTAAGGCACGGAACTCTTAACGCCAACTGAGAGAAACTGCACCCGAAGCCTCGACCAACCTCCCCTCACCGGTCCCAGCAGTATGCAGTCATACACACACACACACACACACTCCACCACCTCTTCTCCACAGGCTGGAAATGCAAACAGACAGCAAACCCCCCCCCCCAATCACAGCTGATATGGTTATGCCACAGTGGCTCTCTAGTGCCTGTACTCTGACCCCTGCGTATCGTTTGATCCCCACAATTGGCTGATTAAAAGACGACTAATCATCACAGTTCACTATGTGCCCCTTACACACAGGGTTTTGCCCCACCAGGCCAGATGTCAGAGAGCTGCACGTCTGCTGCACGTCCTTTGGCTGCACGGACAGCAGTTAAGCAGTCCAAGAAACATCTTTGCCTGGCAAGCTCCTGGAATTCAAGCAGACCGTTTCATAGTACCGAAATACTGGACAGGCTTTCCCGACGGGTGTCAATTTGCCGCTGGGACACCCGATTCTTCTGGAGAATAAAATAACACTGAGGTGAGGAGGGTGAACTTTTGACTTTTTGTGGAAAGACACATGAAGCTCCTGCTGTGTGTGAGATGTGAGTGGAGCCTCTCACACACACACACACACAAACACACACCACACCTGTTGGTTGCCTGATAATGCAACATAAATTAATTATAGGAGAAACTTATTGAAAAAGCTGAAACATAATACTAGTAATAATCATACTAAAAATGTGAGTACTTGAAGTGACTTCTCTAAAATAACAATTTTGACTTCCTGCACATCTTTTTCCTTTTGACGCCATCCAAAGACAGGCATGTGTCCATTCTGATGTTTTCCAATCTTGTCAGACGGATCATCCTGTTGGTTCCGTTGGGTTGTGGAATTGAAACACCTTTAGTGCAGCCGCCAATGCAGCCACTGTGCAGTCCCAGGTATGCATGTAGTGTTTGCATATGCATGTGTGTAAGGAATGGAAGCCAAAGTTTCAAAGTGTCTGCTGGGAGTCCTGCCGGAGCCAGTGGAGGCCCTGGCGGATGTAACGCACCACTGTGCTCATGCTCGAGAGCAGCGTCAGCGGGCCGATGCTGGAGTCCAAGTCCACCAGCACTCCTGAAACACAACATAAGCGTCCAGTGAGCATTACGTCTAGAGGGTGCAGTTCAGACTCACAGCAGAATGGGGAGTTTTAAAAGAGAGGTATTCCGAAAGATCAACCACCGGTTAGCCGCTATGTCCTTAAGAGATTCAACGAGTCAAGTGAACGTGTCAAAAATAGTGCCACCTGCTGAACAGAAAGCAGCAGAAGGGCCTGAAGCAGCTTCCTGAATCAATTTAGCTGCCACACTTAAATTTAACATCTTATGGCTCACAGGTTCTCAGGCCAACTACCACACACTACCCTGTTTTATCAATGGTGTACATAAACAGGTGTTTAATAACGCTGCATTCGTGCAATCAGGGGTTCACATAATAAGTTCAAGATAGGGCTGGGTTAAAAACAAAAAAATATGAATCAATCTTTTCCTGATGACAACGCACTACTTCTTGCGACAGCGCAACACCTTAATACTGGATTAGATCAATTATAAAATAACCACTTATTGGAAAAGTTATCTGTCCACAAATAATATTGTACAGCCCAACACCGGGATATGCTCCACCTACATAATTAAACTAGTATAGAAACTAGTATTGACACAAAGAAAACAAAATAAATCAATATCGAATCGAGTCCAAGAATTTGATTGTATCATAACCTTGTGGATCGGATTTGCATTGATTCAGGAAAATCAGCAAAGATACCTAGCTCTAATTGGGATTCTCTTTGTTTTTTAAAAGTTTATGGAAATGTGTCTTGGAAATTAAGTTTTAGGTCATGACTTCCCCTTGAGCTGAGGTGAGGGGTTGAAGTTGCTTGCTTACCGCTGCCTTTTGGAGTCATCTCCTCGGCCTGCTCCCAGATGCTGTGTGCGCTGAGGAAGAGGGCGGTGATGCTGACGTAGGTGGACGCCACCTGGTGGATGGCCTGCGGCAGTGCCACCGTGTTGGCCGGCAGTGGTGCCCCCGAGCTGTGGCTGGAGCCAGGGCCTGAGCTGCTGGAGCTGGCCGGAGACGCCATTGGAGACAGCTGGGATGGGGTACTAGTTGTCCTGAGAGAGAGAGAGAGAGAGAGAGAGAGAGAGAGA
>JAGFZM010001211.1:1441329-1542509 GCA_017657215.1 Limnothrissa miodon
GGGGGGGATGGATACATAGATAGAGAGAGAAAGAAAGGAAGACAGAAAGAGAGGAAAAGAAAGAAAGAGAGGAAAAGAAAGTAAGACAGAAAGAAAGAAAGAGAGAAAGAAAAAGACAGAGAGAAAGAGAAAGACAGAGAGAAAGAGAAAGATAGATAGATACTTTATTGATCCCCAAGGGGGAAATTCAAAATGGTGGAATCACCTTGGCTGCCATTCATACAGCGCCAGTAAAAAAGATAAAGAAACTGGAATACATAAGGAAAGAGGAGGAGAGAAAAAAAAACAGCCCACCAGTCTATACAGCAAATAGGGAGTAGGGAGCCAGAATGAAAGAAACAAAAAGAAAGAAGCCTACATCTCCACTGTAATCCAACTACAGGAGAAGGCTGGGTGGAAAATCTAGCCTCCCACTAAATGACTTTGGGGCACAGATGTTGTAGAGTGGTGGCAATGAGGTCATTCTACCCAACACTGGGAACACAAGAGAGGGAGAGAGGGAGGAGGTGGGGAGCGAATGAGAGAGAGAGGGAGGGGGGGAAGGAAGGGATGGTGCCATTAAATCTCCATAATAAAGCTAGAAAAGGATTAAAGAAAGATGAAACAGGAATTTGTTGGACAGGGGCTTCAAAAGAGCAGCCTAATCTTTCGACAGAGTGTTGGGCTTGATGATATGATCTCCTCTTAGATAGCGCAGCGGGGATGATCAAACAGCCTTTAACCTCTGGCAGAGCACCGCTGCTTGCCTGAAGGGTTTTTCTTAGGAGGCCCTGTGTGAGTGCCTGACAAAGGGGCTGGATGACACTATAACCAATCACAAGCCTCGGCCTTCCCCTCCCATACTACTCCCAAGCATTTCAACAACAACAACACAGAACAGCTCCAGCTCTTCCAGCTTACGCAAACACTCAATCTCTCTCTCTCACACACACACACACACACACACACACACACACTTAAATGTGATGAGTGTGATTAGCAGCCTTATGTAGCAGGCTATGATGGGCAAATATGGCCCTTCACAACAACAACAACAACAACTAACCTCAGCCAGAAGAAGCTAGGACTGTGTGTGTGTGTGCCAGTGGGTGTGAGTGTGTGCCAACGCTTTCCAGCACAGCTCCCTGCTGCTGGCGTCTTCTGTGTGGCCCCATCTTGTTTGAGATGAGGGGAGGTGCTTTCTGCTGCCCGTACAGTGGTTGCGTAAGGTGATGACAAAGCGCATTCATTGTAGTGAGCACACTGCCTGTGCCTGTGTGTGTGTGTGTGTGTGTGTGTGTGTTTGTGGTTTGCAGTGTGTGCAAACTAAGGTCAGAGTGTGCTTGGAACAAGCACAGCACTAAGGCCTCATGGGGGCCTTCTGCTGCCTATGACAACATCATCATCATACAAACAACCACCAGCGCATATGGATAAACAACAACAACAACAACATCATCTAAAGCCATCCCTCCTCCCCTCCCAGGGGCCAATGAGATGGATACATTATGGAAGCTTGGCCAATCAGGAGCCCAGGATCAGATGTCTGGCCTCCTCCTGCACCTATCCCAATGAATGGCACAGGATGGTTGTTGCTGGTTGTTGAAGTGGCCAGCACACACACCAGGGCTTGTTTACTCTACAACCTGCATTCCAAACTACGCATGCCTGAAGTGGTGGACAAGCAATACAGTCAGAACACATTCCACTAGTCGGCTGCGTGACGCTAGTGTTTGTGTGTGTGTGTGTGTGTGTGTGTAAAGCTGGTTAGAGGCCTAAGCCAGGCCCACACACTGCAACAGTAAATATGCAGCACATGCTTCCTCTTGTGGGTTTGTAGTACTGGCATCTGGCTGAACTCCCAGTTCCACGCCTCACGCGCTCACTCGGGCCACAGACACGAGACGAGAGAAGTCCATTTCACCCGACTTCACCTCCTCACGTAGGTCCCCACATTCCCCCTCAGGTGTCTCTCCACACCAGGATCCCAACACTGCTCGGCACCGTGTGCCCCACAGCTTCAATTCAGAGGGTGAACACAGCTCAGTCAGCATGTTAAACCAAGTGGACTGTGTGTGTGTGTGTGTGAGTGTGTGTGTGTGTGTGGGGGGGGGGGGGGGGGCGCTTTGGACTGTGTATGTGTGCCAGTAACGTGTGTGTGTGTGTGTGTGAGAGAGGCATAGGACTATGTGTTTGTGTGTGACACACTGGACTGTGTGTGTGTGTGTGTGTGTGTGTGTGTGTGTGTGTGTGAGTGTGAGTGAGAGACACTGCCATGGGAGTTGGCAGCCCATAGTCGATGTAGCCAGTGGTCAGAATGCCTCAGCTGGGCCTCAGATGACCCGCGTCACGGGCCGGGTGGCTTGGCCTGCTGCCAGACCCATCAGCTGAAGCTCCTGGCTTACTGGCAATGGCATTACCAAGAAAATGGGAAACTGCCTCCAGGATATGAGCCAAAGGTACAGAGAATAGTCAGCCATTTCACAGGAAAATCATTTGTTTTTTTGGAGGGGGGGGGGGGGGGGTTAGAACACTAAAAAGAAACATGGCGTTAGTCTCTTGCAAGCTGCATGCTGAGACGAGCCCTCAATCTCAGTCATAACCCACGTCTGATGCAATCAAAACACACAAGCTCACAGACAGGCACCTTTCTCTCGTGCACACAGACACACCCTTCAAAAAGCTCCGACTGCGATACGGTTACTCATTGCTCAACTGCATTCCTTGGCTTCCATGTTCCTTGGAATTGCCTGCAACCACCCAACCCCACTGGGGCTGGAAGCCCTGTGCAGAAGTGTATCGACCGACAACCTCAAAAGCGCAGCTCCGACCAGGTCCTCTGTACTGTAGTCTGGGACGGGCTCAAGCAGGCACGAGCAGCCCTGAGAATGCAAGCCGTGGGGCAGCTGGCTGGAAGTGCACTCGCCCAGCTCGGAGTGGACACCCACCAACACGGGGCAGATTTCCCACTCCATCACAGCACAGCGTGGGCAGACTCCGTGCCAGCTGTACATCTTACGCCAGAGAAGGTGCAGCAATGCCCCTCCAAATGCATGCACGCACAATGGTGCAATGCATGCAAAATCAGCTTGCACACCCTCAATGAAATAGTGGTTCTGCCCCTTTAAATAGTCTTACCAAGGACTTGGTCATTTATACACAAAAACCAATATCACTTAAGTAAAATCTACAGGAGTTCCAGGCTTAACGACATGTACACCATCTGAAATCACGCTGCATTATTCACATGTTGTATGTGCCATGTAAGAACACCCTCACTGAACGTTCACATCAAAAGCGTCTAAAGCTGTAAAAATAGAAAGTCTGATTCTTCTACGTCATGAGCGACTTTAGCGATAAAAGCAAACAATTATTTTAGCAGCTACTCTTCGAGCGACAAAAACAAGCGATTTTACAGCTTCAGTCGCTCTTGGCGTGAACACACACAGCCACAGAGCTAAATTCCAGACTGCTGTCTGTCTGAGGTTGAATACCGTCAACATAAATGGATTTACATCATTGAGTAAAGTGACTGGAAAAACAAACTACAAACTCCTGTTAGGTCACACACACACACACACACACACACACACACACACACACACACACAACTCAAAGCTCATAGTAAACCTGCTCCACGGTTATTAAACCTGTTCTAAATGAAAACACTACACCTGATCCAGGGCATGCATGCAAACAGAGAGGAGGCGGAGCACCACTGGGCTGCAGTCTCACGGGGTCACACCACCGCTGCTGCTGTTAACCAATTTTTACTCTTTGTATATTCTGTCCTTTATTTTTTATACCCTTGGAGTAACTTTTAATCTAATTAGTTTCTTTTCTTACTTTATTTTATCCACTGTGTTTTTATTTTTATCTTTGTAAAGCAAATTGAACAGCCTCCTTTGTGTATGAAATGCGCTATATAAATAAACTTGCCTTGCCTTGACCAAGCATGATGTGGGCTGTGAAGAGGCACAGCACTATCATCAAACATTCTTTATTCAGGGAAAACTGACTGACCCTTCAACTCTCTCTCAGCAATGCCCTGATCATAACAATAATACAAAAGTAAAATCTATTTTAAAAAAACGTATCGAAAACGTATGAACGGTATGAGGGTGACGTGTGCAGCAATGTACAGTGCGCTATATAACGCTCCACAACATCTTCACTGCACTCTGGAGGGTTCAGGCTGTTCTCAATAACGGCCACAGCATATCAAAACTGCTAACAGGGCAGAGCCATATTAAAGAGCGCTTGTGAAATTCCACAGCTCTGCAGCTTGCTGTTTCTTTGTTCCATATGGAGGACACTACTGTTCTCAGGGAAGAAAAAACAGGAAAAAAAAAAACCTAGTACCTCCTGGCCCTTCTGCCTAAACAGCCCTAGTTTCCAACACAACCCTCATCAACTAATGACAACAATCCTAGGCCAACCACTCCAATTATAGAAGGTCAGCAGTTGTGCAGTTGTAGTAGAGTGCAGCTACTAGCCTAAAACAGTGGTCTTCAAACACAAACATCCGGTTAATGGATGCCTTCTTTTTATCCGTGTACTGTTCGCAACACAGTCTGCGCAGACAGGTGCATGCTAGCCATTTGTGCACCTTTACAATTGCTCACACTCTACGATCAAATCGTTTCTTGGAATTACTTGTGCTTTATCATTTTATTTAAGAGCCACAGAGGTAGATTTAGTAGCCAACGACTTCTCCAACACGATTTCGGCTCTCATCCTTGATATGGTGCTCATCTGGTTTTCTTCATTCTTTTCTTTCTTAAAAACACACCATAGTCATAGTGCTGGTGATTTGCAAAATTAGCTAGCTTGCTGAAATAAAGTGCACCAAGCTAATTATAGCACCTCAACAGTGCACCGAGCTAAACTTTTCAGAGATAATACTTTAAATGTAATATACAGGCCAGGGACTATAAGCCTATAGATAAGAAAGGATAACTAAAGGGTAGAATAACCAACATAAAGTAACTTAGACATGGTAATTGCGATATATTTTCTAAATGGATATGAAAAGTGATGTGTTTCATAGTTTTAAAAAAAATCAAAATCAAAATTCAAAATCCAAACTCAAATCAAACGTGTTTTGCAGCACCCACTTTGAGAGCCCCTGGCCTGGAGTACCGAGCTGCAAAGTTAGACCTCTCCTCGTGAGGTCTAAGGAGTATTCGGACATCAGATTAGCCACCAAAGGACCCTGACCGGAAAAGTCCGCAGGTGACCGAAATGTATATGCTTCGAAATCAGAGGCATCACAGGAGAAAAACAGCATTATAGCTTTGAATTTGTGAAGACATAAAAACGCTGGTGCTCCTCCACACTTTAATGATACCCCTTTAATTATTATATCCAGGCTTCTCCTGTTGGTCTCACGCTCATCACAGCCTTTTTGAGACAAACAGATCAATGATATGAAGCCAGACACCTAAACATTAAAGAGCCCATAGAATGCAAAAACCACATTTACCTTGTTATTGTTGAATTTAGGTAGCTTAAGGTATCCAACGGACTATACCGAAACTCCAAAAGCCATCTTCCGCCTCCTTCTATATGCAAATTTCAGGCTAGAGTTTGCCGGGCTGAAAAAAACCAATCTGAAACTAGTGCTCTGTGTACGTAGACAGTGCAAAGCTACACCTCCTCCATTACTTTGTCCAATCCAAAGAGCTCTGCTCATGAATCTTTGATCCAATCAAAAATTGTTTGGAACAGTCGCTTGTCCAGCCCCCTGTTGCTTCGGCGGTAGGCTATAACAACTGTAGTCTATGTAATAGCCTAGCTAGCTAACATTTAGAACGGCTAACGGATCTAATAAAAATAAGTGCATGTTGAATTTCTGTTTGAAATAAGTGCATGTTGAATTTCTGTTTAACTGGAGAACACACTGAAAAAAATGTCAGCACGCGGGTGTAACAGGGACCGTCCTCGCATTCAACGGGAGTAGTTGATGTTTATCTACAACCACGTTCCACTAAACTTCAATCCGAGATTGGCCATTTCACCCCAGATTGTTTCGCCAACCTTGGGCTGTATCAATCCGGCTGTTCACGAACACAATGCCTGAAACCAGGATCTAACTATTCTCCAAGCACAACCGGTAGGTAACCGCTAGAATTCAGTGTTTTTTGGTCTTGGTTTTTGTATGTAGGCTACTGGTATTTCTATGGCCTTAACAGTTTGCCTACTTGATGCTACTTCGATATCCAGGTTATTGCGAAGCAAAAAAAACACCCGGTCACTAAAGTGTTGGGAGGCTAGCAATCTAGCCATTACAACAGATAGCCTACTAATGTCGCACTCCAATTCCACTTATATCCTGCAAGGATCGGCAACTTTGCTATTCATCAGTAGTCACAATTTCAATACATTTATTCTACATTTATACTATGATTGCTTAGAGTAGGTTTGTAGTAGGCCTATTTGTAGTAGTTTGGTATCATTTGAAAGCCCTGCTTCTGTACTTTCGTTTGATATGCGTGTCGTGTCTGTGCGATGTCGGGTTCGCGAGTAATTGAACTTAGAATAGTGTGATAGCACTGATTGTCAACTGTACTATTTACAAAATTAAGGTAAATTTAAAAATGCTTATCTCAACACCACATCGGTGTACACACACAAGCTGCATATAGTTGGAAAGCCCTGGTTGTCCTCTTTCCGGTGATATGCATTTCATCCCGCTGTGACATGTCATTCCGGAGTAAACTGACAGAGACTGAGGTATGCGATTGAATTCTTGACAAGTCCATTGCGTGTTTAATAGCTCAGATAGCTAACGCGATTTACAGTTTACTCCATAGACTGTATGTACTCAGATACGGTAGTTCACCCAAAGAGTATAGTGAAACTAGAGAGCCAATCTGCTTCAGCAGGCCTCTCAATGAACTAGCCAATCAGCGCCAGGAGGCGGGAAACTGGCCAGGGGGCGGGAAATACGAATTGGACATTGGAGACATCTCTATTCCTTGAACTCCCATTGATCAGCTGTAGTGGATCGTTACGTAGAACAAATGTCAACAAACCCTTGGCTATACACCGACTCTGACGCCATATGAGGTTTGGCATTGCTACAGCATTGTTACAGCATTTGCTCTGCGGCCCTCTATCGGCTATAACAACACTGAACAAGTTTCCCAATCGGGTAGCTGATCTGTAGTTCAAATAAAAACTACAGCCGAATTGCCTTATGGCAAGCTTCCGCTTCCAACCTGTAGAGTATGCAGTTTTGAAACTCCTTGGTGTTGCTTTAATATATGCAAACTTGTAGGCCTCAGCCAGGCCTACTAAATCTGAGATAGCAGAGATAGCACATCTAAGCATGGGCACAGAAACAGCCATGGTGTTGCACAGCTAAAGACCAGGCAATCTGGCCACTCATAGGGAACAGTACACAACCTTGGAGCAAAACGTCCCCCATTTGCCACACAAATCTTCTCTTCTTCTATACCAGTACCTTTAGCACTTAGGTCAGCACTGTGACACAGACACACACACACACACACACACACACACACTGACTGACACACAAACACACACCGCTCTGGTAAATAAAACTCTTCTTTCTGCAATTCTGGGAGCGCCAGGGCTTCTCTGTGTTAGCAAGATCCCTCTTGAGGGCCAAGCCAAACAGACTGCTTGACAAGCAAACGCTGAAACTGACTAGCCTTCATTTGAGCAAGGTCCTGTCAAATCCACTCCAACAGAAAGTCCTTGAGAGAAGGAAAGAAAGGGAGGACAAAAAAAAAAAAAACTTGGGACCATCTGGTCTACCAACATGACATGGGGCACCTTTCACTAAAGGGGCCATTACTGACATAAGCGCCTTATTAGAGGGAGAAAGGACTGTCAGCCACAGTGACTCATCTCAAGAGTGGCAAAGACGTAACACTTTCACAGGAAGTCCCATCTGAAGGGGTGTCTGAACTCATGGCCTGAGATAGACTGTGACACAATTTTAAAGGACAAGAGTTCCAGAAGCCACTATGGAGAAGAGATTCTATTTTTACAAGCAATGTGCCCAGTCCTAAAGAGGAGCAGGCAGAAGAAAACACACAGGCGGCCGGGGGAAAATGTTTTTCCATCAAACAAAAGCACCACAGATAACGTCACATTACCTCACAGTTAGAACAGAACATTTGGAGAACATAAACTATAAAACATGAAATAAACAGCTAAGGCCTTGCCAAGGAAATGGAAGACGACATTTTGTGTGCTTTTTCACTTTTCACATCAGAACAGGCTGTACTACAGTAAGATAGCTTGTTATTTAACAAAGGAGAATGATCTCTTCTTTCTACTTTGAAAGTGCATACAAACAATCACACTAAATAAAATAAGTAAAAGTAGTGTGATGGCAACTTTCAATGTGCTTACAAAACATTTCACCCCTTTCGGCAACACCTCTGTAATGCATAAATAAGCATATTTCCCAGGTGTTGAGTGATGGAAGTAGGGGGTATGATGATGGTTAGATCCTCTAAAATGAGATTAGATAACTTCAGAAGGTCAATTCATGGCTTGTTTACAGGGGGCAGGTTAGGGTGAGGCTTTTTGGGGTAAGGGTGGAAATATTTGTGTAGGGTGTGGTTGATGCACTACACTGGTGGAATGGTTGTGGAAGAGTTGGAGGGGTGGTGTGTGTGTGTGTGTGTGTGTGTGTGTGTGTGTGTGGAGAATGAGTCATAGCACAGCCACGCAGGCCTGGATTAGTGGGGCCAATGGTGAAAACAGCTTGCCTATTCAGCACATGCAGCACACTCACTCTCCCTCTCTCTCTCTCCCTCCCTCCCTCCCCCCCCCCCGTGCTCTCTCCCCCCCCCTCTCTCTCTCTCCCCCTCACACACACACTCTCACTTGCTCACTCGTGTGCATGTGCCTGGCCTGCCAACAATAAAGAGTCCAGGTGCAGTGGGCATATCTGGCCCCCGGGGCAGGCGGCCGAGGAGGGCAGGCATTGGCGTGCAGCGAGCTGACGAACAATGGCAGGGTTAGCTTGTCGCCCCAGTAGTGTGCTGCAACCTGGAGGTCAGACCCCCCCCCCCACCACCACCACCACCACGCACACGCACTGTAACGTGGCTTGGCCACAGCTACTGGGGTTAGTGCAAGGGGCCAGCATGAGCCGTGGAACGGGATCACTGGGCCAACATAAAAACACACACACCCCAGTGCAAAGCAGACTTGACGCTCCCTCCAGCACCTCCACCTCCTGCAGCAACCCATTCAAACAGACTGCGGGGCCTTCAATTGAGTGACTTTGATAACACGTTATGAGGTGAAATAAGGAGTGTGCTTGAATTCTCATACTCGTGTGCTTAAGAGGTGCGCTAAGTGCTTCCATTAACTAAAAAAAATCCCCATCAAGCGCAACAATGCAAATATTTACAGACACTGTGAAACAGCCTGGGCTACGCAAATTGTTAAATGGATGTTTGGGAGTGCCCTTTGCACATTAGAGATGGTTCTTGCTTGCTGTGTGTGGTGCCGCAAGGTCTTTCAAGTTCACCAGATCAGAAGCAGGCGGACACTAGACTCTCCCTTTAACAAAACCCAAACTAGATCCAAAGGAAGCGCATGTACCTCAGGTCATGCTGTAGCCTTCTCACCTTGTCACTCAATAATTTCATTTATCAATGTTCCCGTAGAGAGAGAGTGAGAGAGAGAGAGAACATGGTCGGCGTGTTTTTAGAAATGGAGCTCAATCGGCATAAATCAGTCATAATCTGACAAGCAAGGGAATGTAAAAAATGCCTCCCATTAAAAGTCTTTGGAACTGTAGCAGCGGGCCGGTGTTACATAAGACACCCCCCACAGCCCCTTCTTCCAAGGACTCGTTCCAGCCCTGAAGTTCAAAGTCTGCCTAAGAGGAGTCCAGTTCATGCCAGTTCAAACTCATTCTGCAGTCTGGCCTGGTCTCAGTGCATGTCCAGCTCACAGCACACAGACACGCAAGTCACATCAAAACCAAGATAAGAGACCTTTACTCCCTACAACAAAATAAAAGCATTTCACTGTAGAACTGCTCTGACCAACTGGATGGCCTTGTAAGGACTGAAAGTTTGGCCTGAAGTACAAACAGTGTTGAACATTGACTTGTTCAAAAAAACAAGTCTGTCTAAAAACACAGACACAAACAAACAAATGGCTAACTGCTTACCTCTAGGGATTGTGGGGGTATCTTTAGCTGGGAGAGGTTCGGCTTAGAGCTGCTCTTGAGGTCAGGTAAGCTCTCGTAAGGTTGCCTTTCAAAATCTGGTGAGGGCTTGAGTTCAGGAGACTCGCTGGCAACCTGGTCCTGGCCATCCATTGGCCGGACATAGGCCATGGGCTTCCGACTAGGTTTGGAAGACAGGGGAAGGGGGAAGGTCTGGGAGGGCAGAGGGGCCGCCTCACTTGCAAGAGGGACGTCATCCATCGGGGCCTCCGTGTGAGGCGTCTCCACTGGGGCAGAGGACCCAGAAGGGCCCTGCAGGTGCTGGTGAGGCCTAAGACTGTCCTTGCCATCTGTTTCATGGTGCTCGGAATCGCTTGGGTCGCTGGAATGTAAAGGCGAGAGAGGGCCAGACGGGGGAGAGAGAGCAGAGAGGACAGGGGGCAGGCTAGCCATGTCGGGCCAGGGTTCATTCTGTCTGTCCAGCTCTGGGCTCCCCTTCTCGAGAGTGACGGAGGATAGCGAGTAGGCAGAAGACAGCGGGGTGTGATCAGTTGCAGGAGACTTCTTCAATGGCTGGGAGGCACTGTTGATGGCTGGGGCGACCTGGTTGCCTCCCGCAAAGGGATGCTGAGGGTTCTGGAATGGGGGTTTGGATGCGTCTGGGTGGGTGGGCCGACCAGGCCTGCTGAAGGGTACCGAAGCAGAGTGCATGCTGCCAAAGTTCTTGTGCAAGTCTTTCATGTCTTCATAACTACCCAGCATTCGCTGGATGCGACTGGAGAGCTCATCTCCTTTGTACGTCTACAAGTAAACAAAAACAAAAACACATTTGATTCATGCATTCTATGGCATGCAAATGTTAAATATGTTGCATTTTATAATTATCATTTCATATCAATTCAAGTTTTTTTTCTCTTGATCTTTTAGAGATTGAAAAAGGAAACTAAAAAGGCCTAAATCTACCCTGCATGGTCAATACTAACACCTATTTAAGTAAGCATCGCAGCTTGTAAATTTTGTAGCCTGCTTTAAGTAAAGGCCTCAGCAGTGAGAATATTCTTAGAGGTCTATTCACACATTTTAAATAACGTTTCAGGTTCTGAAGGCCATACAAACACCTTCTTCTCGAGTCTAGTGTAGTGTGAGAGATGCATCAGGATTACTATTCTCTTTTCATCTTCAGCTTCCTTACAGATGGTGTGCTATCCACATCCAGATCTTGCTGGGATCAATTAGAATCTTTTCTTTCCTCCTACACTAAAGTGCTGCCTGTGCCACAAATAAGCCAAGGCTCGATTGATCCGTCTCAATGATTGAAAGGTTTGCTTTTCTTTATTTCCTTCACATTTCCTCATTGCAACAAAGAGGGACATTTTTACTCTGAGTTCACAGACCCGGTTTCCTTGACGTATTGGTCTGAAGTGGACCTTTACCGATGTCTGGGGCTGACTTTTGTGCTGAGGATGCCATTAGAGTTCTTTCAATAACTCCTTCATGAAGATAATTTATGCACATTTTGTTACACAGTAGAGCAATGTACCAGAACACAATCTTGGAGTCATGACGGCTTTCTGGTTATGGTTCATGACGAGATGAGAATGCTTCTTCTAAATTTCTTGTGTTTTGCAGGTATCAATTATGTTAAATCAGCAGATGGTAGATGCTCTGAGAAGCTGATTATTTGAAGTTTTGAAATGTGCTCGTCTTGGCATCCCCAAGGATCACTAAAGACATTGCCCTAACAAGCCAATTAGGCTCAGAGTTCTGGTAAAGTTATCCAAGAGCCCAAACATTTTCATGGTTCCAGCCTCCTCCTTTTTAACACGGCCCAATGTTTTCACTTTTTGCTCACTTTGATTGGCCAACGTATTTTCACTAGTTTTTCCTAGACCTGGCTCCTGGTTCTTGTTAAATATTTAAATACCCTCTCAGAGCTTTTGGAGTTGTGGTTGCCATGACAAATCAGTTGGTATTTTTAAGAAAACTAATTGGCTTTGAAATTGAAAATGACATCTTACTGTGTTAGGCACAATGGTAGTGACGGCCATTTCCTTGCTATCCAGTTTCATTTGACCTCTACATCTTTCTAAAACAAGCACCATGTTATTAACTCTATGCAGAATGACAACTAATTTGGTAAAAGGATGGGCAGTCTACATGTCACTTCAGGGATTTAAAACCCCTATGGTTTCTGTATAGTTTCTTACCGGGTTTACTTAAACACTACATTGGTGGTCATGTCTGATTGTGAGGCTGCTCCAAACCATGCTCCAGCGTTTATGACAGCCCCTGTGTGTGACCTTTAAAGGGCTGGAACAGCATTAAAACGAGTGCAAGGAGACAGCTGCCCCCTGGGGCTTTGCCCATCCCTGGCTACGCTCATCTCGCAAGACAAAGTCGCACACAGTGTTCCGCCTCAAACGGCAGCTCCTGCATCTCTCCCACTGTCCTCACTACTCCTCAGGAAGGGCAGAGTTTTACACACAGTGACTCTGGATGCACTTCTTGACATCTTTGGAACATATTCCTGACTCTAGGCTCACTTCATCCCATCTCTGCCTGACTGATCAGTGACGAATATAAAACAGGCAATATGGAAGTTGAATAAAAACTGGTCTTTCATAATAATCATTATACCAATGTCAACCAGGAGCTTTAAAAAAAATTGTGTTACACGATGAATGGATACAAATGATACAGGCCTAAAGAAGACTGCACAGGCCTAAGTCAGTCATCTCCAGTAAGACCATCGGCTATGCTGCCCAATTACCCTGATGGACTTTCACTGGGCTCTATATATTTAAATGCTTAGCAGCATTTAAAAAGAATGCAGTAAACCCTCCACAAATATGAGCTTAGGCTAAATTAATTGCATTTCCTGAATGTGCTTGTCATCCAGATTAAGTAGCCATTCAGCTAAACTGTTGATAATTAAAATGACAGCAGGTTTAAGCCCCCAGCCCCATAGTGCCCCTCACCCCAAAACAGACAACAGGACGTGAGTAGTGGCACTCAATGACAGGCCCGGCCGTTTAAACACTAATCCCACAGTGTCATCCACAGCCAATTTACGCAGCACATCCCAGCTGAAAGGCTTAGGCCCTCCACCGGCCCAGCTGACATGGGAGAGGATTTGGCCAGAGCAGCGCCACAACAAGGGCAACCGCACAAACGCCGCCTCTGAATGGCTTGCAAATGGCCTTCAAGTGGCTTGGGTTTGGGGAGGTGGGGTGGGGGTTGGGGCTAGCTAAATGGCTGATTAGCAACAGAAGCAGGGCACTTCTTTTGATGCCCGGCATCCTGGCTAACTGCTCAACTGAACTGGCTTTTGACAAAACTGTCGAGTAGAGTTAATGAGTTAATGTCTGCTCATGTTCTGGCACACATTTTACTTACTTTCTTTCATTCTTGTCTGTTGTTATTATTTATTTTCTAGTTATCTAACTAGTGCCACTCCAACCAGTGTATGTAATTATGCTACACAGTACACAGACACAAAATGGAGAACTATAAAAAGGAAACCGGCTATATGCGTGACTTGAGTACCGTTGGAGTACCATAGCGAGCCCTTTAGACTTTGACACTGGTCTTCTAAGAGATCTCACAGCGTAGAACATAAATAGCCCTGATTCCCTCTCTGCGTTCCTCCCTCCCTCCGTCCCTCCGTCCCTCCCTGCCCTGACACAAATGGCAACTCTAAACAAATGCTGCAATTCACCAGCAGACTCCAAACCGCACCACACATTCCATCCATGAGTATTTTGATTCTGAGTCCATCCAACCGCCCTTCGCAAGCCCTCCATGTGCACATGCATCTCTCCACGTTTCCATAAATTCATGCAGCCTGGGAGCCTGGCACTGCCAGTGTCTGTGTGCCTCTCTGTGCTTCCATCTTTCCCTCCCCATCTCCCTCCCTCCCTCCCTTTCTCTCGCTCCTTCGCTCTCTAGCGAGTCTAATTAGCTGCTCTGGCTGCCTGGCAGGATGTTGCCACTGATGGGCCCTGATGGGAGGAACTGAGTTCAGGCTGCTCACGTTCCTCTTTTTAAGAGCCCCCGTTCCCCACAGACCCTTGGGAGCCTCGCTACCACCCCCCACCCCATCCCTGCAGCTGACATTGGGAGATCGGAGGGAGGGAGGGAGGGGGGGCTCCTGGAGGCCTCATTAAACCCCCCCCCCGAGCCCGGCCCCAAAAAAAGCGCCCCCCCCCCCCCCCCCCCCCCCCCCCCCCCAGCAAGACACAGCCAAAGCAAACTCTCCCTTTTTCTCTCTCTCTCTCTCTCCGTCCCTCCTTTTCCCTCTCTCTCTCTCTCCCTCCGTCGTGCAGCACAGCATCCTTCAGCTCTGAGGGGTGGCTGCTTGGAGCGATGCGTTTGTGCACACTTGTACTGCTTGGGAAAACATGACCTAGTCTAACCTACCTTCACTCTTCCGCTACCCCGTCTTCTGGAACATCGAAACCCAATATCGATCAACTTTATACTTCCATTTCTCAGCCTACATTAAATGGCCTAGATTTTCACAAAATAAGAGAAAGAATCATCTGTGTAGATTCTCAGACCATTGCTCACATAGATGTTTTGTTTATGTCAATCTTCAGACAGGTATACCAAGTGCTATCCAGACCACCAGCATCTACCGAAAGACATGTAAAGTCTTTACACTGTCAGGGTCCCACTGTAATCTGGCATGAATGTGGGCAGGACATTACCGACTGCCTCCACAGCAGCAGCGTCTCTGTGCCACAGTGGGTGCCAGCGCCCAGCACTGGGCTTGCAAGATACTGAAGCCCAGTTGCTCCCGGGAGTGGGATGGCACCTTGCATGGCAGCCTCTGTCATCGGTGCATGAATGGGTGAGTAAGAGGCATCCCTTGTAAAGCACTTTGTGGTCTTGTAGGAGTAGAAAAGTGCTATATAAAATGCAGTTCATTTACCATTTACATTTATGCATTTAGCAGACGCCGTTATCCAAAGTGACTTACAAAGGAGGATGACAATCAAACTACAAAGAAGAAACCTTAAAGAAGAGCATAGTGCTAGGGGATAGTAGTGCATCAGTGGTGTCAAGTGCAGTGAAGGAAGAAAGGAAGGAAGGAAGGATGAAGCAAAGGGGGAAAGGAAGGGAGAGGAGTCAGGTAAGGGTCATGTCTGCTGTGCTGTGCTCACCTTGTAGGGTTCCGCAAAGAGGGGGGCGTTCTCCTGGTACTGCTCCTGTTGCTGCTGGGCCTCCTGACTCCTGCGCTCCCATTCGCGCTGCCGCAGCAGGTTGCGCTCCTCCATGTGCAAACTGCAGGGACAGAAGACAACGTGGTCACATGCATAAGCAATTATTTATACTTCCTTAGTCAAAGTCAAAGTCAGTTTTATTGTCAATTTCTTCACACGTACTAGACATACAAAGGAATCGAAATTGCCCCCTTGCGTACCTTAAACAGACAATACAGGACAGAACAGACTATAGAGTGCACAAAAACAACATAATTTTCTTAATTAGTTAATTAGTAATACTACGGACTCAGATGATATGGAAAGATGGAGAGATATGTTCTCTTTGCCTTTTCTATCGCAAGCACGTCAGACCGGTAACATTCCCACCATAGAACCAATTCAGGAACACCACCGTTATTGCGTGAGTCAAAGTCAGACCCGTACGACCAATGGTCCTGTGCGTGCATATCTTGGGCAGCACCAGGTTCAGCCAGTAAGCAAATCAAGCAAACCTGGCTAATGAATGTCTTAGCACACAGACAAAGGGGCCTGGGTTAAACCCTCTGAGCAGACAACACAGACAGTAAATGACAACATGTCAGGAGACGGGCTAGAAGCAGGAAAAAGCAAAAATAGATAGCTGAAGACGGGGCCAATTACCAAATCAGCCAAAACCTACACTGCTGCAATTAGCTTTAAGTCTAATGAATCCTGGGGTAGGTGATTTAATCCCCAGCATGTTATGAACTTCAGGAGTGCTGCAACGAGCGAATATTCCCCGTCAGCAAGCAACTGGCTGACAGAGCCCAGATTCCCGTGGGGAACGCTCAGGCAGGCAGATCTAATTAAGAGTCACGTCAGGACTGGAAAGCCAACCACTGCCTGGTTACTGGAAAAGACTGGAAAGCACTAACGATGCCTCAGTAAAGACTCATCAGTTTCTGAATCCACAACTAACCTATGCTTCAAGAGATGCCCGGAGGCATTAGAAGTGTGTGTGTGTGTTTCTGTGTGTATATGTGTGTGTGTGTGAGAGAGAGAGTGTCAGACGGCTCCTGTTATCTAGGGGGAATGAGTGCCAATCATCGCCTCAGACCGAGGTAATTACTGACAGTACCCTGAGGGGCTTCATACACACACACACACACACACACACACAACATCTGCCCCAGCTACCCCCAATCCCAAGCTAAACCCCCCACCCTCACTGCAATCCCCCAACCCTCACTGCAATCCCCCAACCTCACCCCATAAATCCTCCCATCATCACCTGAGGAACACAAAAGGATTAACAAAAGAACTTGTTTACAGAGAGCATAGCACGACACACACCCTTTCTACAACTGATTTAATCAAAAGGGGGGAAAAAAGAATCATGTGCAAAGAGAAACAGTTGCACCATTTCTCAAGTGAGGTTTCCGGTGACATGCCGTAATCTACAGTATTAAGAGCAGAGAAAGAGTTGTGCAGGGAGCCGTTTTCTTCCTTTTTCCCCTGACTGGCCAACAGACTGTTTGAAGGCACCAAATCTGCAGTGTCACACCACAACCAAACCGCACTAACCCAACACTCATGTCAGGCGTAAACAAAGCCACCTCCGGGACGCAGAGATGGCCGCTCAGGGACTCCGGGCTAGGTAAAGTGAGACCTACCCCCGCAAGCTCACGCTACAGCCAGGCAGGAAGTCTCAGGCCCTCAAGCTATGACAAGAGCGGGAGAAAGCCAGGATCGACCAGAGTAGAAGCCATCCTCATAAGAACAGGTTGAGTTAAAGGCCCACTAAGCAACATTTTTCAGTTAATTAATCCGTTTCATACTGTTTAGGATGTTAACATGAGTCATTACACGGCGAACGAACGGTGTTGAATGCACCACTGTGGCCTACAACGGTAGATACAGCATAGGGCTGGGCGGTATATCGATATTTAATCAATATCGATATAATTTCAAACCACGATATGATTTTTGACATATCGTATATATCGGTTATGACTTGTTTTTTAATCCAGAGACAAGTATTCCGCTTTTTTCTGCTATGCGACGTCTGTGCACCAGCTTCCTTGCCACTGATAGCTCAGTGCTCCTTGCTTTGAGTTAGTTCCGCCCTTCCCCTACTCATGTAGACCGAGTAAACAACAATGGCGACTTCCATAGAATGCATGAGTTTTACAGATGAAGAATGCCGCGGAAAGGTTATTGTGGCCAAAAAAGCGAAACAACGGTTCGGTCATTTTGAAATGGAGGCCACCGGCAAGTATATGAAGAGTGTTACAAACTCCGAGGACAGACCACCACAAAACCAGTGGGAACTGAGCAAAACTTCAGAACTCTTTAGCATGCAATGTTCCCTAACTCTATGACAGAAAAAGCGGCGGTGGAGCATAACGTTAAAATCAATTGCCGTATCACGGTGGACATGGCATCAATTGCCGTAGTGGAACGCGGATTTGTGTTGTTACTTTACAAGACAAGAACTGCCGCGACTATGATGAGAGAGCGCGATTGGCATTTGAACTCTGTGACGCAATGACAACAGACGAGTGGAGTAAAGTTAGCAGAACCTGTGAGTCCTACATTTGTGTCACATTACGGCGGAGACTCTTAACTCATTCGTTTTCTTTGCACAAAATATACAAATGGAAAGAAGGCCCACATGTTTGTTATTACTGTTGCACAGTTTAGTTGAGAACTTGTTATTTTGAAAAAAAGCTCTTTATATTATTTTCATTATTTATTTTATAGACACTTTATTTTATTTATTTTATTTTTTATTATTATTTTTTTTTGCTGGAAAGATATCAAGATATATATCGTATATCGATATATGAGAGAAATATATCGAGATATACATTTTAGTCCATATCGCCCCGCCCTAATACAGCATTTGCAATGTTCAACAGCAGCGGTCCGCCTCTAATAGAATGCAGTGCAATACAATACAATACAATACAATACAATACAGCAGTCTTTAGAGGGAGCTCGTGAGAGAAAAAAACTGAACGTTGCTTAGCCCTACTTTAAGAAGGTGGGTTGGCGAGAACAGCAAGAACGGAGTGCCTGTAGCGGTGTGAAAATGCGTGGGGCAGAGAGACAATGCCAGACAAAAGTCCTCTACAGTCGTCCATGGGAGCTCTGGGGTCACCGGACTGACAGAGGCAAACAATTTGTGGATTCAAATGAAGCAAGACTAGCATTAGAGATGAGGCAACATCTGTGTTTCTTTTGCACTCAGTCGAAATAGCTATGTAAAATAACATGTGAAAAAGATAGACGCATTTAAAAATCCCCGACCACTATAGAATTTCTCCATCGCAATCATAAATCATGCAAGCTACATGTTGAGCTCTCCTTCAGAGATTATTTTTCCTGCTGTGGACGCCTACTGCAAGAGTGAAAAACAATATTTGGAACAGCTCAAAAAATTTTGTAAACATCCTCTACATCCAAGCCACTGAAATGTTATGAGGTGAAGGGGTGGGGGGGGGGGGGGGGCACACGCTTTCACCACCCTCTCCCCAAACCTCTGCAACCCTGCCTGCCCCTGACGCTTCCATAGCAACAAGTGAGGTGGCCTAGATTACAGACAATGTGCAGCCATTACTCATAGATGTACAGAGAGAGGCTGCCGGCCCCAGACCGAGCGGGAACTTTCTCAACACAACCAGCTTCCCCTCGCTCACTCAAAAGTGGGACTGGAGAATAGACCAGAATGAGCTTTGATGGCATCACATGTGGCAAATAAAGCATTCATTAGTACATTATTATTATTTTCAAGCTGTCCCTTTCCCCCACTCGTTTCACAACATACCTAAAATTTTCCCTTTTACATGTAAAAAATGCCAGCCTGCCTTTTTGTCACTTTGTGCCTTTAAGCACCTCCTACACCACATTCAATGGGAGAATGCATTGTCCACTGCCCTGTGTGTGGCGTGTGTGTAAGTGAGTGCGTTTTCAACCATGGAGGGTGGAACAATGTACTTCACATGTAATTTACACCCAGAGCAGGTTACACCACAAGCCAAACGTACCCAAAACAAAGGCACAATAAGAGTGGAAAGAGAGTTCCTGACTGGCTATGAAATGGTCCGGGTTGACGGCAGTTAGGCCAACCGCCAGGCACTCCAGTTGCACGAGTGCCCGCAGGCTGCAGCAGACCTTTTTACTGTGAAGAGACAGCAGCAGCAGCAGCAGGAGTGATGTTTGGGTCTGGCTCACCCAGTCCACAATATGCAGAATGTGCTGACAAACTGCGTTGTCCCAGACTGTCATTAGTCACTGCCAGAGAATAAGCAGTGAGGGTCAATCTGCTCTGCAGGCTCTCAACCATCCCCCCCCTCCCCCCTCCCCCCTCGCTACCACTCCACAAAGCTGCTCAGCTAACTCGTTCAAGCATCGCTCTGCAGAAACACACTCTTCCTTCTGCCGAACTCTTAACAACACTACATAGCTTCCCACTGGATGAATTCTGAAGAAAATGCAGACATTTGTACAAAGCCAGGATCTGGTCTGTTTTGGATCTGGTTGATAATTAACATTCGGGGGGAGGGGTGGTGGGCTGGACATCCTCCATTTTAGCCACTTTAACCTCAGAAAAGATCTTCTTCAGTTTTAATTTAATATTAGAACTATATTGAGCAGGCTAAACCTACAGACCAAGTCTACTACGATTAAGAGTTTGCACAAGTTTAAGTTTTGGATATAATGGTCATTGACATTTCATTGCATCACAAACTAGGGTTTACAATCGGGAGGTCTGCTCCTCACAAAGGGCATAGAAAAATCATCTCCATAGAAAACAATCTCTAACGAGCAGAGGATTTCCAAAAGTCGAATATTTCCAAAAGGACATTGGCACATTCCAAGGCAGAAGCTGCCAGAATAAAACAGTAGGACCTACTTTACTTTCGAGGGTCTTCTAATGGTTTTCAGGTTTTTGTAAACACTTCTTCATTCAGAATGAAAAAGAATGACCTCAGGGTAATTCTCTCCAGTGGAACAGTGTGACACTATTAACAGGACTCAAGATCAACATCAATCAAGATATATATCCAATGGTTGCCTCTGCCGAGATCACCGAGAAGCCTATTTCATCAGGAGATTGGCAGTGCTATGCTGCCCTACACCTTCAAAAATGCTCAGGGATGCAGACCCAAGATGCTCCCCCAAGCCCTTATGTGTGTTAGAGGGGAGCTGAGACGGCAATACAGCCGCCTCCACTGCCCCAGTGACATGGGGAGAGCCATGCCTCTTTTTGCACCAAGGTCAAAGGTCAGCCTGTCAGTCAGTCACAAGACTCATCACTCAGGAGAATCTACTCACACACACAAACAGTGTGTAAACACTGTGTGTGGGGGGGTAGTGCAGGGACACATACCCACTTTGCCATCATTAATACATTTGTATAACTGCATTAGTAACCTTAACAGTCTAAACTGTGACAAATAAGGATCTAAGAGTGCCTGGATTAGAAATATTACCAATAAATGACACTCCTTTGGTCGGGGGTGTCCAGAGAACCAAAACAAGAGCACAATAAAAAAAACTTCCATTGAATTTTGCTAAGCAAGAAACCAATTCCTTTAGATCACAAGTAACACATACATAGTAAGGACATATTGAAACATTTTCTATTCAAGTGAAACCAGAGCACACCTATAGTCTCAGTGCCCTAGGCAATGCCCATTTCCATGGAAATACAGAACCTACTGACACGTTCCGAAGAATGGTGAAATACACTGCAAAAGCGAGAAATGTGTCCTAGGTGTCAAGGCTGCCAAAGCCAGACTTTTGGCGGATGATGGCATTTCAATTAACTACAGGTCTTCACAGGGCTGAGAGCAGGCGAAATCAAACTATTATGTGGTGCTGGCAGAACTACCGCTTTGAGTATTCTTCTGAGAAAAAAAAAATCCTGTGTGTGGACGTCCGTGCGCCCACACAGTTTGAGGGCATTTCATTGAGAGAGACGGGAGACCATTTAAAAGTGTTGATTGTGTGTGAATCCTGTGTGGCTAAATAAATCTGAAACCAAACTTAAGACCAAACTTTTCTCTGATGCTTTCTCTTAATGATTAATTTATTACAGATTTGTGAATTTGGGGAAATGTTTATTCTAAAATTATTTTTATTTTCTCTCCTTTATCAACTTTTTACTCTGTCCATTAATCTTATTTGTTTGTTTTCTTACTTTTTTTTATCCACTATGTTTTTATTTTTATCTTTGTAAAGCACATTGAACTGCCTACTTTGTGAATGAAATGCGCTTTATAAATAAACTTGCCTTGCCTTGCCTGTGTGTGACAAGAAGAATAAGGCAAGGCAATGGGAATGCAATAGCATGCACTGAAATCTGTTTAAATGGGAAGTGCATGAAGAGCATGATTTTTTATTTGTGACAAAATGAATAGCTAAACTGTTTCAATACCATCATATAAAGATAAATGCATATCCAATTCAGCATTTTTGAACAACAATTGGCTGTTATATTTGAATTAGAACAATATCGAGGTGGCCTAGATAGAGCAAGCAGCTCATTCTTAGAGCCAAGTGCCCTGTGAAGCCCTCTCACCTGCTGACCCAGGTCGTTCTCTCTTGTTTAAAAGCTCATGATGAAGACCAAACAGGAATGCTATAGATTACTGCAGTCTGATATGTAAATGGGGGTGCATGATCTCTATGCATGATTATGAGAAAAGTTCCAACTTGCAGACGAGACTCTACATTATATAAACAGCAATGCACAAAATAGGTACATGGGTCTACACATAATGTCCACCTTAAAATCATGTGAAAACACCCAGCCAGACAAGATGCTGGCTTTCTTTTTCTCCATCTTAGAAGCATATTAAGAATTTATGTAATAGGGACTAATGGGTCTACTTGGAATTGCACATTATTGTAGACTGGGCTTACTCTTAGCCAAAAAATCAGAGAGTACTGACCACTTTTACCTGCTCTATCTTAACAACATAAGCATGGCCAAAAATGGCCACATGAACTGGCACTATTCTGTAGAACTTACAGAGAAGAAAAGACTTCAAAAAGATCGATTTCGAGCATTTGTCCTATAGCAATTGCAGGCAAGCTTGTTGTGGTAAACGCTTGGTGCACGCAGAATCCCACTCCGAGTCCCCATGCACACTTACATTTTTATTATGTATATTGTGCCTGTTTGCTGTCTCTATTGTACTGCATATATCTACTTGTCTACTGAATGTACACAATTACATATCTATTTGTTGAATATATGGTGATAACATTTACCAAAGTCAAATTCCTGATGTCTGCAAATAAACTTGGCAACTAAACCTTTGAACCAATTATGGATGTGTATTACTGAACTAGAAGATTCTTTACGGTTTTGCTGCTCCCTACTTAATTTTCATAAATATTGTCATATGGAGACAATAGCCTAAAATAAAGGACCCTATAGGAAAGGCAATATCTTTAAAACCAACTGTGCTGGAAACAAATCTGAACTTCATGCACTTCACACAGAGATAAAAATCCACGCCACACAAATGTTCGCTGAAACATGGCCCACAGTGGATTTAATTCATATTTCTAGTAGTCATTTAAAAGGAGCATGGGCCATGAGTCTGTGCTCACCAGTCATGGTGCAAGAACAGAAGTCACAGAAGATGCAAAGCGCAAAAAAATGTTGAGCAATGCTTTGTAGTCTAATTTGCCACATTGATCCTGTCAACATTACGTACTGTCAACCAAAGACATTTTTCTAAAACTGTCCTATGTTGTCAATGTAATTACCTGTTGTGATGCTGGCATACTGTTACATGAGCTGTTTATTATTTAGGAATATTAAGTGTATATGTATGGTTTTATAGCTACCAGCACAAGTTGCGTAACTGACAGCTTTAAAAGGAACTCCCCACCCCCTCTTTTTTGCATAGCCTGTAAGCTGTAAACATTGTATCACAATCATTTTTTGGTAAAAGTGACATCACCTGGTTGTTATTAATGGGGGTCTATGGCCAGTAACAGCACCTTGATTGGACCTCGATTAGATACGGGTAAAATGATTATCAGAACTTTTAAGAAATCCAAATACAAATTCAGTGTTTTTAAATCACGTGTATGTAGCTTATGCCAAGGTCAATCTTATACGGCAGACATGTCTCACTAGTCAGAGATTCCATAAACTGCGGTAAGTTTGCCTAGACTCTGGTCAAAAAATGTCTTCTTCGAGCGAGACTGAAGAATGCGATTCAAGTCTCAAACTGAACAAGTTTCAACTAGCCTGAAATAAAATTATGTTGTCCATTATAATGAATAGGCAACTGTTGACCTAGCTTTGTTGGTCAACGAAAAATACAACCTTCTGTCTTGTCGACGTTTGCTGATTTAACGTTGGATAGAAAAGGTTGAATCAACACAGCTGGGAATAAAACAAGAGACCTTGTTCCAGGTGATTCCATCTGTGTAACGTTAGATTTCATGAGAGAAGTCGGTTAGGTTGGAGAGATTAACGTTAAAAGGATATAAGCTCGCTTCGAACACGTACGCACATTTATCGAAACAATGCCTACCAAACAAGCTTAAACACAATCAAAACTTCATAGCCACAAATGTCAATAAGCTAGCCTGTGGCAGGGTAAATGAATTTAACTGCAGCTAGCTACTTACCTTGGCCAAGCAGCCATAGTGCGCTTACGAGCCGAATTTCAAGTTGCTTGCCATGGGTTTTCGCTCGTCCGTAGCTAAGCGAACGCCCTATTTTACATGTTTGAGCTGTTGAAAAACGTCGAACATAATATACAAAATGTTTTTCTACAACTGTTCTTTCATAGTTCTCAACTTATTGTAGCAGGATGGCTAGGCTCTTGATCCCTGAACACCGTGGGCTGTTCTATTCCACCAGTCATCCGGGGATGTGATGGATTCTAGTACGAAGACTACACTTCTCCAAGACTGAACTCATAACTAAAGCAAACATGAATGCCATGTCAGGAAAACAGTTTCTTTGTCTGCTCGGTACATCCCCGTATTAACTAGAAAGAAGCGTTGTGACTGGGAATGCAATTTGCTAACTCCAACAAGTGAAATTTAACATCAGCACCCCCTTCCAGAGAAATGGTATGACCATCTCGTTTCTATTATGGCCATGTTATTCTGACCAAGCTTGGCAAACTATTCGTCAGTCGGTAAAAAGAAAGATCATTGTACAAAAAATAGAGGTGAGAAAATCATAGAGAGAGCATGTGCAACAGAATTCAGTGGTGATTAGACGGTCCGCTGGGTATGTGCAGTTGGTCCAAACATTTGCTGTCTTGTTCTTCTGCAAAGTAATTGCAAAGGTATTCCTAATGTCCATGTAGCCTACTTAAATCTGACTAAAACTTCTCTGGATTTTCTGTATTTATCAGCATGCTATTTTACATGCCAAACTCTCAAAAGTTCACAAAAAGAGAAGCTGTGACAGCTTGGCAACTTGCTGTTAATGGACAGGTTGAGGTCTAGTCCCCAGTGAATTATTGTTGTTTTATTTTCATGTTTTAACACTAGGTTAAAGCTATTAAATAAATTGCGGACCAACAGTCGATGTTTCGATTAACATGCTTGCTCTAGGCCTACTGTGATTTGGTTAACTCTTTTTCATCAATTGACTGTTTCTGGAGTGATCATCTGAACTCCATATTCATGTTCATATTCGTGTCATCCTAGGTTTTCAGTCTTGGTGCGCAAATGTTTGTGTTGGGCCTATACTGTCTACAAATCCACACAAATCATGGAATAAGAGTATAGAGCTTCAGGTAAAGATAAAGAGGCCACTCCTCACAGCTTAAGTCCACTGATAGAACATCACATTTACATTTTAACAAACAGAGATCAGTCTATACCCCCAGGATAGAACAAATCTATTACTCCACCATTGATCCACTTTTAAATGCATTCAAGAGAAATTAGACACTTTCTATTCCTTTCTTATTTGCAGTAATTTCTTAATGTAAAAACTGACTCTGTTTTCTTTTGCTTTTTGTTGTTGTTTTCCTATTTTATAAGGAACCTCCATGGTGAGGTGTAAAACTATGTATTTCATATGTTGCATATGTTGTCTGTACATTCACCTGGTGATCCTACAACAACAGCAGCAGCAACAACAACAACAACAACAACAACAATAATAATAATAATAATAATGAAAAATCCTTCATTAGTGAGCAAAATTTTAAGTTTGGCGATATCTCCCTTCCTTGTTCAATTACAGGGCTGTTTTGGGAAGGTGAGATTGCAACTCCAGTGAGCAGGTAACCCTTTAAACCACATCTATCTTCATCTCCACCTCTGAGAGCTACAACTGCTCTGGAAACAGGTTCCCATTCTCTCTCTCTCTCTCTCACACACACACACACACACACACACACACACACACACACACACACACATCTCTCACTCACTCTGGCACACATTAAATGCATGCCAACCAGAGGCAGGACCCGTCATC
Source organism: Limnothrissa miodon (assembly GCA_017657215.1). Taxonomy (NCBI): domain Eukaryota; kingdom Metazoa; phylum Chordata; class Actinopteri; order Clupeiformes; family Clupeidae; genus Limnothrissa; species Limnothrissa miodon. The sequence goes on from JAGFZM010001211.1 coordinate 1,467,146, forward strand.
TATGGACTATGATAGGGGATATTAAGTATCCGGTATTTTGGAAGTCAGAGCAAGTTCACAAGAATAGCCCAGTGAACCTATACAGAGGGAATGAACTTCTATGGCACTTGTAGGCACAATGAAGCCACACATAACCCAAAAGTAATGAGACTTGTACTTGGTCTGGGGGTAAAATAATTTTGAACAAACATAAATATTGCATATTGGTGTATGAGTATACATGAGTATCAGGGAAAATGTTGGCTTAAACTGTTCTTAAAAATCTACAATAACATCTGTGGATACACAAGTATCCAATTCATTGTTTACAAATACCAATACAAGACAACTAGACACATTTCAGTGCCTTAGCAATTACTTTTCTTGCTTTGTCTGCTTTGTTTGACTCACAGAATCTGTGGATTAGCTCTGTCATATTAATGTGAATGCCTCATGCAAATTATTTATTATCAACCTTATCTGCTGGTAAGATATCACCTACAAGCCATTAGCTAGGTTGTAGACCTTTCATTTTCAGAACCTGCCTGCTTAACCCATGAGAATGCACAATCAACAAATGTTTCTTCTTTCTTAAATGAAATGGAATGCAGACAAAGAATACAATTCATTTCCATTAATTTTAACCAGTTCCAGAACCTTAAACTGTTACCACTTGACAAAAGACTATAGAAGACATCCCACTTTTGGGCTAAATAGCAATTAGTAGAGATGGCCTCCAGCAGAATGACTCCAGCGCTAGATCAGATTCAAGGCGGCTCGAGAGGATTGAGACTGAATTGAATTCTGGAGAAAGAATCAGCACATAGAAGAGCTGAAGTGCTTCCAGTTGGGCATCTTAATATGAAGGTACAGCCCGGTGCAAGCATCCAGTTGTTCAATAATACATGTTTGTGCTTGAACTAAGATCTTATTATGAAATTAGAATTTTTAATAGAATTTTTTTGCCAGTGAAGAGCAAGATTCTCCAAACTAAAAAGGACCAGGGCTGTAGTGAGCGTTGGAAATGGGTGTAATGAACAGATTATTGTTGTATTTCTCACTTTTTTTGTATTTTTTCCTTTTTTTTTGTATTTTTGTGATTTGATTATACCATTAAACTAATAACGCATTTTTTCGGCCTGCATAATTTTAAGGCCTACCTGGTACCCCCGCTAATAAAATCCCCACTACCCCTGAAAAGGAAGGTGTTGAATTTAACATGCTGCTTTTGTGTGCCTAAGTATTCCCTAGCAGCATGGTGTGTGTGAGTGAGTGTATCTGGGGTTTGGTAGTGGGGGGTTGGTGGGATGTGTGAGTAGTGAGAAAGGACTTTCCTGTTCCCACTTTCGTCTCTAGACACAGCCTGCGCTTGCCCTACTCACTTTCCGCTCATCTCCATTTTTCTCCTTTTACAAAGAAATCCCAGGAACTCCCTAGGGTCAAGGCAGGTTCCCGTTTGACCAACCTCTAACCCGCTGCACATTTGTGTATGTTCTCTAATGAGAATGAGTCAAGTGTGGTCAGTTAGTGTCTTGGTTTTAGTGCTGGTTATTACATAAGGAGTGCACAGTGAAGTAGCTACAGTAATCACCAACATGTGAGCTGCTCGCTGTACATCCGGATGCGTGCGCTCAAGTGTATGCATGTGTTTTGGAATGTGTGCCTGTGTATGTGTATGTTTGGGATCATGATAATATTTCCTGTCAGCAACAGAATCAAAGCAGGTGGCTGAGGGGACCAATCAGCTGTCTGCTTTCCCCTGCATGTCAGTGGGACGTGGCTGAGATTGGTGGGTGGCTGAGAGCCTGTGTTTGCTGAGGAGGGGACAGCTCAGTCAGGCACGGACACGTGCAGCCATTAATACGCCCGGTGACTCAGTCAAGGAGAAAGGTCAGACGCTGGACAGTCTCTCCACAGATCCGCAGGCAGGCTGCCAAACACTAGAAGAACCGGGAAAGGAGGAGGGGTGTGAGTGTGTGTGTGTGTGTGTTAGGGAGTGTATCCAATTTGATGGGAGGTATGTGGCAGACCAACAGTCAGTATTGTGGCATTTGCTAAGGAACATGTTCAAGAATAAGGCAAAACAGGGTCTCGGGGAGGGAGTGTTAAATCTCATAGACTAATCCTGCTACTTGCTTCCCAAGTCCCCGGTGGTTCATCAGAAAGTACTAGAAACTATTTCACTTCACCACTGGCAAAGCTCAGGCTGTAACTCGAGCCCTGTGAAGGAGGGGAGCCTGCATACTGTCTGCGTTGCCAGATTCCCTGCTCCGTTCCCCACCAAATGACAGATAGGGGGAGTGCACGGGGCGGAGAGAGCCAGGGATTGTGGGGCACTGTTTACATTGTGACGGAGCAGGGACACATCTGGGAAAAGCAATGAGGACATAGGCAAATGTTTGGCTCTCCAACACACATGAAACACGCACGTAAAAATGTTTTATATATATATGCATGGCTCTATGTTTTTTTTCATTGATTGTGCACAAGTGCAAGTGGCTGATGAGTGTGTCTACATCTTTTGTACTCTGATTTCTGTGCTTGTCCTTCATGTAAAGACCCCGCAGACTCTTTACCCGTTAAGGGCCCTGGGTTTGTGAAGGGCCAGCATTTCTCCCACCTTTAATAGCTCAAGAGGGGAGACCTAGAGAAGCCTATCTAATCCAAAGCGGTAGATCAAGTCAGAAGTATAATGTGTTTTGTTTTCTTGCATGTCTGCAGTTCAGCAGTTCAGCATTACTTTGTGGTATGTTGGTAGGTGCGGGGCTCCATCTTGTGGAAGGATTAGATATAGCAGCTTAACTGCATCAACAGTAGAGGGCAGAGCAAGTGAAAACCAGCAATGGCATGAACTGAAACTCCCCAACAGAGACAAAATGACAAACTCTTTTATTTATTTATATTTTTTATTATTATCTTTATCACCTCAACATTTTACTGTAAAGTTATTCAAAGACAGCCATCTGTGTGGCCTAATATAATTTGTAGTAAATCATTAAAACAGATATTTAGCAGCTTCATTGACATTTTTGTCCAATTCCAAAGAAAGAAAGTCCAACCAGGACCTAAACCCTATATCTCTCCCATTGACACAGAAGATATGAAGAATCTTTCGGTCAGAAGTCTGACTGAGGTCTTGTCTAGCTTAATATTCTTTTTTAAACAAGAAGATACTTATTCCTTGTCTTTAATATTTGAAGTAGTAGTTATTCCATAAATGTTTAAAAGAAGACTATAAATAATACTTAACCAACAAAACTAGGCATTGATTTTCACATTTATAAAGACCATACTGGATAATCTAGATTGTAAGTCTATACAATAATTTATACTTTAATAACAATTATTTCACAATTACAATTATGGCCAGCAATCTAAAAAAAAATAACCTAATGAGGAGAAAACTATTATGTCATTTTATTTTGTCGTTTACTTATGACGTATGACGTTTATTTTGCCAGCACACTGAGACTATAAGGCACTTTTTCTGTGTTGTTTACTCAACAGCACATGCACACATGTAAATATGAATTGAAAATCTCAAGGGGAAGTCCTGTTAAATAATTGGGATGTGTGCGGCCCCTCTTGAGAGTAGACTCCAAACTCTTATTTACCCTTCACCACGGTTGACTGGGGAGTGGGTTCTTTTTTTGCCAAACTGTCACAAGGAAAGGTGGGCATTGCAGGCCTTCTTCCAGCAATCGGTGTTGTGAAACCACATTGACACAGAAATTTGGCTCCTGATTCTTCCTTGCAAAGTAGTCCATGACATCAAAGCGTAGACCACATTCATCGGGGGGAAGTGCTGCTCCTCTGTGAGGGGTCAGCACAGTCTTGTATATGGCTGAGCTGGTCTGAAGTCCTAGTGATACTTCATTGATTGCTGATGTGTGTGTGGGCAAAACAATGTACGCCTGTAGCAAGCTCTCTCCCTCATTACAGCTGATGCGTGAGGACCAGCAGTATCCGTTGTCGCCTGTGGGAAAAATGCTTCATAGCCTTAAAGCCTTAGACCACAAGCGATTGCATGAAACCATCCATTGCTTAGACAGGCTGAATTCAGTAAAATGAAACAAGGCATGCAACTGGGTCATCAGTTTTTCTCAAGATTTCTGTTCCACAACTGCTTTTTAAAGTGTTAGTTATATACATTTTTCACTGTGTGAAATCTTTATAATACACCACTATACATGCCAGTTGGCATACTCACCTGTCTGAGAGCATTTGAAACGTACTGTCTGTGTGTTCCCCCTCAGTAGCATTCTAGCATACGTCTGTGCAGTGCAGCTCAACACGCACTCCGACAGATTGTCCACATTTCTTGCTGTCTTTGGTAGGAGACTGTCCTCCTCCTTACACAACAGTCCTCTGTCCTCAGATAGCCCAGCCATAAATAACACACACAGAACGCCACTATGAACCCAGAGAGAATAAGACTTCGCCATTCCGCCCAAGCCTCTCTGCGAGAAACGAATGATTCAGAAACAAGCTGGACCAGAGAGGGAAGGGTCCCTAGACTGTTTCTTTTTTTTGCCCACTCTTTTCTGACTATATTGTCACATCCTTGAAAGTTCCTAAATCCGTCTTGCTTCCTATTCCCTTAGACTGATAAGTAATAAGTAAGTAAAGAAAAAAGAAATAAGTAAAGAGTAAAGAGATTGAGCTGGAGCACTGGTGCCCAATTCACAAGTACGCAACAAACCCTGACAGATGCCAGGAAACTCTGCCAGAGATCACTCTACTCCAGCAGTGCAAACGAAAAGCCCCACAAGCCGGATAGTAATAATCAACCTTCTAAACAGATCTTTTCCCTACATGCAATGAATAATACCTGCAATGCCTTTATTACAAATAATTATTTTTAGGCATAATAAGAATGTTTTTGAAATCATAAATGAAATCATGAGACATTATATTTTCAATGCTGCCTTTATTCATTAAAAGTCATGCAAATTATATAAATACATTTGATACAACATTAACATTCAGTAGAAAGTGTGTTCAAACAGTTATGTTATACAGTAGAAGTGTTAATTATGGCGGTGAATACATCTATGTGACTATTCAAACAAGAGTCAAAAACACAAATTAAGTACAAAAATAAAGAGAGATGAATATACACCTTAAAACCACTTGGGTGAAGAAATGTTGAACAAGTATAAAATGAGACTGTGTTCCAAAAAAAGTAAACATGAGGGTTCTTTAGTGGGGTGAATGTACTAGCAATGGGCTTTAAGATACTTGAGAACGTACAAAGACACAATATAACCAGTGCAGGTAAATAGAGGTCGTGGGAACTGCCTTAGCCCCTCGAGAACTTTTTATTTCACATTGTTACAAGCAGCTGTGAGCAAAGTCACAAGTGAGTTAAAAAAGTAGCCAGTATGTTCTAAATAAAATAACTGTGTGCTCTCTATCTCAGTAGAACAAAATGCTCCTAAATTAATCCATATGGACAAATAATCATGAAAAGGATTACAGTTTACATTTACAACCTCTCTTGCAGTTAAATTAGGAACTTGTGTCTGTAGAAAAGGGGAATATGTCCAAATCTGGTATGGAATCATATGGATGTATTATTAATTTCAATGCAACAGGTTGTTGCAGTTACAAATATGTTTTTTTTTTTTTTTCAACTTTAACATTTAACAATATTGAGATACACGTTGAGTGGAAACCCCTGTTTGATGTTCACCAAATAAAAGAGCAGAGTTCATTGCTGTTAGAGGGTTAACCACACAGAAAATATTTGGCCTGGCTACGGGGTGCTCACATTTTTTCAAGGAACACTAAGTAGCTGTGTCTTCTCACTCCCTGGCAGACTCAAAGGGTGAAGGAAACATTACCAAAAAAAATAGCTGCAGGCACATATGGAGATTTAATCTTGGCAAGTTTCGCATTCTACTGATTATGGAATACAAGAGCTCTCATGCTGATTTTCTGTGAAGTATTACACTTTCCCAGAAACAGAAAGGCCCCAGAATTGGATCAGCTTACTTGGTAAAACCAATTCTGAACTTCCTAAAAGTTCACAGGGAGAAGCAGTGAAACTAACCATCTCAACTCTGGATACAGTATAATGATTAGAATGACCTCATACACATAACCTTTATCATACAGAAGTGTGCCTCAGCCTGACCACAAATAGCCTCAAACTTGGCTGAAAGAAAGCATTTGTATCTTAATTACAGAACCTCTCTCATTGGTGATGCACAGAATACACTGACCTATCAGGAAAGAGGTGTAGAGAGACAGGCGGGAGAGATGGTTGACTCATGGTTGAGGGGGCTGAGGATCATCTCCCGATCCGCAGCCACACTGTCTAACCATGGGCACAGAGGAGATGACCAGCGTACCGCTCTCATCCAGGTAGAGGAAGGGCACAATGTCATGGGCAACTGGGTGGCAACAGGTTTCCTGGATAAGAAACACCATTGCATTAATTGACAGATGGGCCAAAGAACAGTGGAACAGCGCACATTAGCAGTGGATGAAGCACACACTGACCCGACCTGACCCAATTTTAACCAGCAACGCTGATCTATGAATTGAGCAATCAGGTTTTAAAGGTCAGTTTGTTTATGTAGCGCATTTCATGTCAAAGGCTTCCTTTGCCAGCACGCCAGAATCTGCTTATATAACTTGGAACCGTATACAGGAACTAGTCAGTAAGACATACCCCTGACCTATTGTCAACTCAAGAGTCATTTGTTTCCCTACAGAATGGGGAGAAACATGGTGTTATGAATTATATTCTAAATCTATTTTAAATGAGAACTAAACAAAACATTGTTGTTTTTGAAGCAAACTCTGAAACATGCTAAAGGACAAGTAATGGATGAAGCTGTTTGTATAATGCATCTATTCAGCACGCACCTGTGGAGAGATGCCAGTGGTGGATGCCGCGCTTGGGCAGAGTGGCTCGCTGGGACTTGGCTGTGGGCGGCATGCGCTGCACTGGGTGTAGGTGAAGCTCTCCGGGTAGACTACCCAGTTCTCCCAGCCCAAATCTGGAGACAATAGGTTTTGATGTCGGATCAATTCAGCAATAGCAACTGTTAGAGTTGAAATGCAGAGAGAACATGGCAGACTAGACAACAGTGCAACAGAAGCGTCTGTGAGTTCTGACCTTTGATGAAGATCTGCGAGGACAACTTGCAGCATTGCAGTTCTGTAGGAGGTCCAGGCTCATCCCCTGTCACACCAACACAATGCAATCAATGGACCCTCTGACTAGATGTAAGACAGTCACTATATTTCCAATAGCTTTCTAGCCAAGGGAAGGGAAGTAATGTAAGAGTGCTGGGTGTGGTGGCGTACCTGCTGTCATAGGTGGAGGAGAGTGAACGGGTAGGCCAGAGTGGCCACTGGCTTTGAAGGCAGCCTTCCACTGCTCCCTAAGCACAGCCATGCCAGTGCCCGGGTGTTGGGGCTCTTGCTTGAGATTGAGGCCCTGCAAAATACTCTCCCGGATAGTCTTCTGCGGGGCCCTCTGGCACCTGCACGACAAACAGACCACTTCACATCACAGCACAGGACAGAAAGGCCAACACACCATGCCGTGTCAGGCACACAGGACCTCTTTACTGCAGGTTCTACACCAGTGTGAAGTGGAAGTAGGCTACACATGCAAAATGGAACATGGAACAAACCCCTATGTTTGTAACAAAGCATTGTACTGTATGGGAGTAACTGATACACATTTGATGTCCATTTAAAACCATTTTGAAATATTGGCAAATTCAGATCCAGTGCTCACATTACGTGACAGAGTAGTGTTCCCTAAAGAGAGTGCCAGAGTTAACACTCTGGAAATATGTCAGTAGAGCAAATTACAACACCCTTTTTTATTCTGAAATTTTCGAGGTCATTTTTTTTTACCAACAAGAGAAAAAAATTAGAGTAAAAACTTTGTTCAGTTCTATAAAATGAAAGGTGGCAGTAGATAGTAGACTACATTTGTAAGATGAGCTTACAGACAATATTTATTGCAATACATATTCCTAATGTATTGCATTCTAGACATAGACTTGCCTCTCATGGGTCACTTTATGGATATTAACTACATTCCTGAAAAAAAAACTTAAGACTTAACGTCATTTGATGCCATAAATGGAGCCTTGTTATTTTTAAATTATAATGAAGTGGGACAAAAATCAGTAACTTGAATAAATGTAATCTCCACATTGTTGATTGTGACACCTAGTAGAGGGCTTTTCAGCTAGACAAATAGAAGTGACTGACCATCAAGAAAGCTGCTAGGAAACAGATAAATCATGAAACCTGGTCTTTACTTCACAATATTGCAACTCACCTGCTGTTTGTCTGGTCAGATGAGGCTGGCACAGCAGGGTCAGCTGCATTCTTGTCTAACAGTTGGAGGACAAATGTCCTTCCCAGAGGACAGATCAAGAGCATAGCCAACATAATCCACAACACAGACATGACTGAAATTGGTGTCTTGTCCGGTTTTCCTCTCGTTACGGTGTTGTTGTATTAGTCTGTTGTATGCAACAGGTGCCTGGTTGGTTACGACTGGCTGATAGCGCTGCAGCAGCACGTTGTCTTGTCAGGGATGCTGATACAAGGGATGGTTACTCAAAAGGAAGCAAAGCAAAAATGGAGGAAGAGAATGTCTGTTGTTGGTAAAGGCCTGGGAATTGTTTTATCTGGACATTCACCAGGTTGTCCTTGAAATACTCTACATTGTTTCCATGTCTCAGAACTGTGAGATGGAGGAAGGGAGGGTGGTGGTAGACAAAGAAAGGAAAGACAGGCAGAGAGCGTAGGGAAGTTAGCAACATATCATGCATGGTTGTAACCTCCCAAGATGATAAGACACTCTACACACCCAGGTGTTTGACTGGATACTCTTAATAGGACTAAAGATTTGATATGAATGTTTTTATGGATTATATAACCGAAAAAGGTCAAACACATCATGACAGCTAGAGGGACAATAGACCCCTTAGCATTTATACTCATTTGAAAACAAATTATTTGAATTGAAATGTATCAAAGGAACTGAAATAACCAGAAAACGAATTAGGCCAATGAACTATGTTTTGATCATTGTCCTGCCGATCACTGACCATCCAATAATTAATGAGGGTGTCCAGATTTATCTATAAAATGGCCATTGTGATGGAGATAATGATACCAGAGCTTCTGCCCATCAGAACAGTGAATGAATGAATGAATGAATGAAAACCATTATTATCTAAAAATGTGGAAATTGCCTTCGATTCCAAGAACAGACAAAACACATGTAGGACAATACAATGACAAGACTCTGACAGACACTCCATTTCATTTTAAAAAAATTGACAGTGACATAGTAAATAAATAAATGAATAAATAAATCAAATCATTTTGATGTGCAAAACTGCTACATTTGTCATTGGGTGCTTTACAGTACATCATAAAGCTCACAGGCCATCTACATCTACACTGTTTATTGATGCCATTGAGAAACATGGCACACAAGGACTGAAGCTACTGGATATGTATTAGATTAATCGTAACAACATTTGACATGCCAAATTAAGGTAGTGGGCAGTGGTTGGCCCCCGTAGTTTTATTCCAGAGGCACCATGTAGAGTAAAAAAAAAAAAAGGGAATCTGTAAATCTTGTGAATTGTGAAAAGAATGTTTGTTATTGTTTTATTTTTCAAGTATTCAGAAATAAAATTCAATAAATTATGTGTCCAGGGTTAGGGTTAGGGTTTATAAATGAAATATAAAATATGTCAATAATAGGGTTCTTGATACTTTATATATATATATAGACATTTATTTGACATAACACATTGATGCATTCAGAAAGCATGAAACACACTATAACTTCTTGATAAAGTAATATCAGTTACCAATGTGTTTGCATTCCAAGTCCCAGCCATTCAGACATACAATTAAATGATCAGAGAGAGCATAGAGTTCGTCTGGTGCTTTCGTCTGGAGTTCGTCTGGTGCTTTTTTTAGACTTGACACCAGGATGCTACTTTTATTTGTTTCTGTTCATTGTGTTCTTATAATTCATTTCTTTTTAATTCTTTGTCATCCCCCACACTACACGGAGAGTGAATAAATGTGAAGAATGTTGTGCAGGTCATAAACTAAAGCTCTTGTGTGACGTGTGGTAGCATTGAATGGATCCTCCTGTGTTTGTTCTTATTGAAATGTTTTTGCCTAACCAAAAGGAGAAGCTGTGCTGCAAGTCAAAAGGGACTTTTATGTGAAATACAAATGCAAACATGAAATGCAAATGTAGATCCTAAATATAGAAACAAAGGATGGGGGCAGATAAGCGTGAAGATGCCACTCAGAGCACTATATTATACATTTGTTGATGGATCTGAAAAATATAATTTAAATCAAGAGTAAACAACAAAGTAGGCAAATGGGTTGAAAACACAGGGGTTGGGGATCTGTGCGTGGATTTGTAAGAAATAAAAGTCAACCAGTCACAGTGTATAAAAATCAATCTAGTGACAAAGAAAGTGACAAAAATGTGTGGTTAAGGAAGTGACAAGGCTGGAGAAGTCTACACGGTGGCAGCTCTCAGAACTGTTGCTAATACTATATAAAGCAGCCTTTGTATCCGTAGTCAGCGGCGACCCAGGAGTCCTGGGAGAAATAGACACGGTGGACAGGAGATTGGCAGACAACTTCCATTAACTCCCTGCAACTCTGGCCTGACATGAAAGCCTCAAATCTTGCACTGATAGGGAAGAAAATAATATCTGCGCTTTGCACCTGCCATTCAAGGACAAAAATGCGGCAAAATGCAACACAAGAGTGGAGTGAGTCTTTTAATAATCTAATCAATGCTGAAGTGATTGGAGTGTAAATCAGGACTGGGCTCATCATTCGCTGTCCTCACATGACCCATCCTTAACACCTTCCCACATGAACCACCGAACCAACACCTTCCCAGTTTACCACTCTGAATTATGCAGCCCAGGAAAAAAGCAAACACTTAGAAGAGAACACTAGAATTTAGAACTAGAACATTCTCTCTAGAGCTAATCTATGTAAACGTGACTAATGTGACAGACTGGGGGTGTACAACTTAAAGTCCTGAGACCCTCAGTAAACCAGCAACACTGTTCACTGTTCACACATACACCAACATCCTTCTTAAAAGTGTACTAAAATATATAGGCCAAAATGGACTTGTGCTGCCCCGGTTCAATATCATATTTAGAATAGACACAGATATGCTACAGCAACCCTTTGGATTTAGAAGGCTTTTGGATAAATACTCATGAAGGAGATTAACTAATAGCCTCTTATAATCTTTCAGATTTTGTGGATGTCTGTAATGGACAGCGTAAGGCTGAAATATCTTGGCTAGCATTTGGAAAATTAGTTGGTCATGCATAATGCAATTAGGTGAGTTTAACTGTAAATGAATTCATCTTTTTCAAAATGATTTTGATTAGTTGATTCCTTAGTGTATGAGATGTCAGGCTGTTGATGGGTGAACCTTTGAATCCCACAATGACAGTCCGTGTACAATCGGCCTTGAGTGCAATCTGCCACTCTCTAAATTGCAAAGGGAGGTTTCAAACACCTGCCCCATCTAACATTCTCATAGGAAGGGTGTTGACTACATCCACAAGATTTCCACAAATCAAATATCCAGATGGAAAAACGACATACATATTTTGTCACAGCAATCAAAAACAGAATAACAGAGGAGAGATGAAAGAGGCACGAGTCAGTGACCGCACATCTCTCTGTTTTACTTTTTGGTAAAAATTGTTTTAGCTTGGTAAAAATATGTATATTATGTGTATCCTACATTGCCTTTGTAAATGGTAGTGGGAAAGACTATCAGCACGGCTACAGATATAACTGATGTGTTTTGCTGTTGTAGTTGATGGAAAGACATTTGACAACTGACTTTACTGATTATTTGGCTTTTAGTTTAAAACTAGTTTGGTCTTTTGCACAAATAACAGATGGTGACACTAGAATAAAGGAAACTAAAAATGGCACACCAAAAACATAAGCCTCTTGTTGGCATAGGCTACTTAGGCTTGGTGGAACAAGCCGAAACATCATGTCACACTTAATGTCCTCATCCTAACATACACACTGTACCCACTGGCATCCACCGCTCAGACGCCCTTTCGGTGTCAAACAGCATCAAACAGAACCCATCCTATCCATCAGCACAGGCCACCATGTGGTGCCCTTTATCCACACCTTTATCCATCTAGATACACAGATGCAGGTGAGCACACGCCAGACTCAGTCTAATCCTAATCCACTTGTTTTCATTAGGTGGCAACAAGGTTGCCAGAGAGAGAGAACCACTGACTGTCGGAGAGGGCTGCGTAAGCAAGATGCTGCTGTTAGCACTGCAATGGTTCTTCTTAGGCAACTAACAAGATGGAGATGGTGCTTGTGACAAAAGACCAGGTAAACCAAGATCCATAAGGTTTTAGAGCAAGTTCAGGAGGATGTTAAGCCAACCAGCCTTCGGAGCTTTTTCCTCTTCAGATTCCTGAAAGTGGCAAAGACCAGTAGACCTATGGGGTTTCTGTGAAGGATCTGAAAAGAAGCACGCCATCGTGGCCCAGGTGAGTTTAGAAAAATTCCTTAACATCTAGAGACTGTAGCTGATAGCCCAGCCAAGGTCCTGAAAAAAAAAATTCAAGGACTTTTATAATGAATTGGCACCCTTTCATATTTGTTGTTTAATAATGTGTGGTGTTTGTGGAACAAAACATTACCAAAACGTTACTATACTAATGTCACACTTATTACAATAAGATTATGCTGACAATAACTTCAATTTGAAGAAAAAAACTCACTTTGCCTAAAATACAAACACACCTTGGTAAAAAAAATAACCCCTACACAAACCCACTCAACCTAAAATGAACTCAAATGACCTAAGAACCCACTGGAAAAAAAGTAGGCCCTTAAACAAACCCCAGTCTGCACTATCGCCATGAATGTATCAGAAGGTTGTATTTTAGCAAATAGTTTTAGTAAGAGGCAGATGTTCGCTGTGAAACTCTTAAAAGCTCCCTTTAAATATTATTTTTCTGTTATTTGCTGGTTGGGTAAACAGAGGAGATTTGATGTTTTTATATACACAGAAACAAAAGCTTGAAAGACTGTAGAGGTAGCAACTGGGTGGCATATGAGATTGGCTTGGCCATGGCTTGAAACTGGGCCAACTGGGTGTTGACTTGTGTGGCATACCTACAACTATTTTTTTTGTAGTTTATACATATATATGTGTGTGTGTGTGTCTGTGTACGTATGCATATACATATGTGTGTGTGTGTATACATACAGTACATGTATATATATATAAACTACAAAAAACAAATAAATACTTTGGGTTTCTATTGGATAAAGTGTTTCATTAAGGCTCCAGCTTAGGGCACGTGGGAATGAAGGAATGAATGAATGAATGAGCGACTTACACTAGGAGATGACAATGGGGCCAGGCTGAATGAGCCAGCATTGGAAATTAGCCAGGACACTGGGCTCACTGTGTCACAGCAGGTGAGTGTTTACCTGGACCTCACTTCTGACCCTGTGCCCCATTCCCGCTCTCTGTTGCAGTGGAAGAGGCAATGGGATGTGGTAGCACGAAACCACACCAGCTGCAACTGAAAAAATGCGACCGAGGTAACGAGGCAGTTTTATGCTTAGAAATCTGCAATAATATTTTAAAACATTGTTGAATGTCTTGTTTTCCAATTGCAATTTTTAATACACTTTTGCAAAAATATAGTACATAGTTAAAGGGTTAATTTATCATAATAGTAATCTCCTGAGATTAATGAACTAAAAGAGGTTAATATAGCGGTTTTGCAAAATCTCTTCAATACGTTTTTTTTTACACTGACCTGAGGTCTACACATTGTGTGTGCTTATGTCCATTAAATTATTGCATTTATTATAGTTTGTGTTTTCAACCATTTGAACCATTTTTGAAAATGCCTAGCACAACACAGTGTGTTTGTTAACACTGGAACTTGTTTACATTTGTTTATAGGTCACCTGTCAGTCCCGGGTAAGCCCTAAAATATCATCTCACTTAATAGGCCTACATAATGGAAAGCCACACCAAATCTGCTTATGAGAAATATTTTTCTGTTCTGTTAAATCTTTTCTCTACTTTGCACATTTGGTTCTGAAGCTGCGACAGGTGAGTGCCCTCTTAGACTGAGGGGAGTTTGGGGTCTGATCTGGAATAGTGCTGCATAGAGCTGTGAGATTTCACTAGACCTCAGCTAATAAATCCCATATTTATGAAGTTCTCAGAGCTTCTGATTATATTGGGAGAATAGACAAACCCATGAGGGGATATAGTGTGGGGGTAACAGTGTATAATAACTTTTATCACTAAGCAACTCAGTGATAGCTTTTAACAAATCATTAATAACAGTTGCAGAATATCCATGAAAGACAATTAATTTTCATTGCTTGTGTGCTCACAAATTATTCAGTAAATGGCCTCCTTACAATATTGGGTAAATAGGCCTCCTTACAATGTGCGATAAATGTACGTACAGTATGGTAATAAAGTATGAGTTGTACAGCATCAGTCCATGTTATCAAATCCTTAAAATGATTTGTTCAAAGAATGATCTGTTAATGCCATATATATTAAAGCTATTATACACTGTTACCAGATATAGTGTTTTCTCAAAATCTTTTAATTAGTACAAAATATACACAGTAATATTTAGATTTTTTTCATCCCTCCCATGGACATAGAAACACCAGACATTGTAAAACTAGCTGAGCATGTAGAAATTTAGGAATAAAGGCATTCAAACTGTGAACTAAAAACTCAATGTGTGTGTGTATGTGTGTTTAACTCAAACCTAAGTCTTGCTGTTTAAATGATGTAACAAGAGTATGTATGGATGTATATTTTCTTCTGATGGCACAAGCAACAATATGCAGAGCTTATGTTATTTACCTCCTGGCTGCACATCAGGTTAGAAATACACATGCAATACAATGGGCCATCCAGTCTGTGTTCAAAATCATTAGATTAGATTAGATTCAACTTTATTTTCATTACACAATACACATGCATAAAGACAGGGCAACGAAATTCAGTTTAGCTTCTAATCAGAAGTGCAAAGAGCAGCAAGTGCAGAATCTACAGTATAGGTATATACAGTATGGACAGTGTGTACAGTTGTGCAAAAAACTATAGAAGCCTGTAGCCTCATCTCCACATGCATATGTATATTGTCTATTGTATATTGTCTTGATGCCCATAATCATCCATAGTACTTCTTGCGCTGTATGTATGTATACTGATGGATGTCCTTGTTGCGTCTCTAGAAAGCACCTAGCAGAGTCAAATTTGTTGTATTACGCTAGTTGGCGAATAAAACAGATTCTGATTCTGATTCTAATGCGCTTATCCACTCCTGTTGGCCCACAGCCATGAGGGCTGCTCTGCTGATCCAGCGCTGGTACAGGCAGTATGTGGCCCGTCTGGAGATGAGGCGGCGCTGCACCTGGAACATCTTCCAGTCCATTGAATATGCGGGGGAACAGGACCAAATAAAGGTGAGGACCTGCACCAGACCAATACACAGAGTACACTCATCATCTTTTACTAAATCACTCTTTCACTAGTATTCAGAAAAAAAAACCTTGTTTCGTTAAAATACCCCTGCACCAGACTAATACAGAGTACACACATCATTTACTAAATCACTCTTTCACTACTTGTCATTACTACTGTATTCATTAACACACTGATATAGTATGTACTGTAATGAATTACTTACAACCTACATACATGAGGATCTAACTAAATTACTAGACTTACTAACTAAATTACTAAGTGATGGCTTTAGAAGTTTGATACATGTCATATCAACATATTATCTGAAATTTCCTTTTCAAATAATGGCTGTGGATACAGAGATCAAGGTTGCGTGGTGTCTGAATGCATTGTTTGAATTGCATTTATCCTCCTTGCAGTTGTACAATTTCTTTGCCTACCTCATGGACCACTTCACTCCAACCAGCAGTGAGAGTAAGTCCATGGCAATATCAGGCAGAGATGAGCTCAATTCTATATTTTTTAAAACACTACAATAGACTTGATTAAATCTGTACTCCTCCTCTCTGTTCCCTGCTTCTCTAGGAAATCTTATCTCTCATATCTTCAGGGAAAATGACCTGCTACGAGATATTGAGTGGGAACGCTACTTTAACTACAAGAACATCGAGGTTCCAGATGATTACTGTGGACCACACCTCACATTCCCTTTGACTACTTCCAATGTGACGGACCTGGTGGAGGCATTCAGGAACAAACAAGTGTGTACTGTATGCGCCAAACCAGCTACCCTGTAGATCTGAAACTGAAACTACATTTTCCATTGCATTCATTGAACATAAATGAATATAAAAATATAAAAAAATCTATAAATATATTATTTTAGGATAAAATGCAGAATCAAAATGATGTAATAGCATATTTTTCCCCAAACACATTTTTTCAAAATTCCTACAATTCCATATTTTTCCATATCAAGCCCATTTTATGTCCTATGTCATGTGCCTTTTTCCCAGTAGCAGCTTCACTCACGCTATGTGCTGCAGCTCCTTGGGGAGACATGGAAACTGCTGCGCCTCCTGCCCAACATAAGCCACGTGTCCACGTGTCACAGCAAGGAAATCACCATCTGTGGTGAGAATAGGATGTCTTCATACATGGGAATTACCCACACGAACAGGTATTGGATTACACTAAATAGTTCTGTTTGACTCCTGACAGGAGATTTGCATGGACACCTGGAGGATCTGCTGTTGATATTCTATAAGGTATTGTGCAGCAATCCTCTAACAGACTGTTGAAGATACACTGTCAATAGGTGTGTGAAAGACTCACTTACATGTCTCTCTGGGCCGTTTCAGAATGGCTTGCCATCCTTTGAGACGTCTTACGTCTTTAACGGAGACTATGTGGACCGAGGGAAGAATTCCATTGAGATTCTCTTGATTTTATTTGCATTCCTGCTTCTGTACCCAAACGATGTCCATCTGAACAGAGGCAACCATGAGGATCATATCGTAAATCTCAGGTAACAGGACAGTTCATAGATTATGTTGGATTTGGTGGAGGGTATTCAGTTGATTATACACAAGATAATAAGATATTAATTACACTAACCAGGTGGTGACTGTCTGTTGTTCTGTCTGACTCTAAATCAGTGATACAAGTTAAAAAGTTGTGTTCTGTCTAGGTATGGCTTCACCAAAGAAGTTCTGGGGAAATACAGGGTGAGTGCTTTGGAATCTTTTGGAATTCTAAAACAATCCGAGTAGCTTTTTTCTCATTCCAAAACAAACTATAAGCGCGGGTCTACAGCTGCCCGCTTATTTACCTCAGTGGGTATGGACACAGCATCTAAATATCAGGGCTATTTCAAGTGGAAATGTGGGTCACTCCCCCCGTAAGCTAAGGGGATTAGCTGGCCTTTCGCCTAGCACTGTAGGTCAGGCAGCCTTAAATAGCATCCGTGCTGACCAGGCATGGCCTGAGCCTCTCTTGGAAAGGCTGACTAGCAAGAGAGAAGATCTGGGCTGAGTCTGGGCTTAATGTTGCACAGAGTTATGATCATGGCTGAGGAGGTGTTGCTTTTACCACTACGCTATGAGAGGCTTAATCTTTGCTGTGGCTAAATTAAGAACACTCCATAGGTGTGTCACACTACTGCTGTTAAGACCTTATTATTGTGCCGTGTTGTTGCCTTCAGTCTTTTTGATCCCTTTTGTTCCATCTGCGTTTGCTGGGCCTGGAGATTTTTATAAGATGTGTGTTATAAAACAGTTCAGCTGGCAGCCAAACCGTTCAGGTCAGTTATGCAACGTTGCGTAATTGTAACACAGCACTTTCTCAACAGCAAATTCAGCAAACATTCCATTTTCCTGCAGCTCTTCATTCTGTGTGTCTGTAAATAGGAAACAACGTTATTTGGAAACCACTGTACACCATTTCAGCCAAAACAGAATCGTATTTCATAGATTGTCAGGGATTGATAGATGTTACCAAGGTTTGCCAGCACCAGACTGAATACCCGTTGGCTTTTGCCTCCTCAGCTCCATGGGAAAAAAATCCTCAAACTGCTCCAGAAGATCTTCAGCTGGCTGCCACTGGCCACCGTGATCGACCAGAAAGTTCTGATTGTGCACGGGGGGATCTCAGACACAACAGACCTCAACATCATTGCCAAAATGGACAGGCACAGAGTAAAGCTACACGTCTCTTTACAAACAATCTTCTTACTGCATGATTCTATAAATAGCTGCGACCAGACACTATAAGCCTATAAGAACTTGTGGATGCTAATCATGCCATGTAAACACAGTGAAAAACAGATTAACTTGAGACATAAAATCATAATCATAATCATTCATTCATTTCTTTTCCATGATAGTACATATGTATAATTGAGTCGCGATTACCTATATTAACTTGTAATGACACAAAAAGTGAATTATGCTGTTATGCTGTCATAGAGTATAGCAATGTTAATGAGTTGTATGGAGTTTAGTGATGCCCTCACACACCTCCATCATTCATTGTCTTCTCACTGTCTCTCTCTCAGTATGTGTCTTCACTGAAGCCTCCCAAACACCGGCGACTTCCGTCCAAAGGCAAGCTGTGTGAGCAGGACTCTGACATGGAGGACGGCGGGGCCGGGGGGAGCAGCGTGGAGCGCAGGCGGGTGCGCTCCCTGACCCACAGCAGCCCCTCGGCGGGCATGCACCGGGCCCTGCTCCAGCGGCGCTCCCTGCAGAGCCAAACCAGCGTGGAGGAGGAGCTCCTGGAGCGGCGCCGGCAGGCCGGGTTCGGAGCCACTCAGCCCCAGGCCGACAACCACACGACGGCCTGCTCGGACAGCGATGCTGAAACAGAGCTCACGGACGCCGTGGAGGCCGACGCTGAAGAGTGGAAACAGGTGAACGAGACCATGTGAATGCACACAACATTAGGGCCAATCAGAGTGAAATGGTATGATGACAGAATTCCTTCATTCTCTGTTTTGTTTAGTTTAGCTCAACAATTTAATCAACAGTTTTCCAGATAACATATCCGACACCTCATGCTTTCCCTATCTGTTCAGCTGGTGGACCTGCTGTGGAGTGACCCCATGTCCATGGACGGCTGCATCCCAAATGAGGTGCGGGGCGGAGGCTGCTACTGGGGTCCAGACGTGACGGAGGAGGTGCTCAGCAGACACCACCTGCAGCTGCTCATCCGCTCCCATGAGTGCAAGCAGGAGGGCTATGAGTTCTGCCACAGCCGTCGAGTGAGTGTCTCAGGCACCGTCCTTCAGTGCTGTCAGCTATTGTCCAGCATTGTGGACAAGACACAGAAGTCTGTTAAATGCCACAGCTCAACTATTGTTAGTTGAAGTGTGTCGAATTGAAGTGTGAAGTTTTATGGAATTAAAATGTTACTGTACACATTCATCCAAATAAAAATAAAAGTAAAAATAAAAGTTTTTTTTCAGTAGCATATTAAGACATTTCATAACAAATACAACTGTGTTTTAAATGTATTTGAAATGTATTGGAAGTGTTTTCATTCAAGCATTAAAAAGGGATGCACATAGGCTACCTAAACAAGATCATCTGTGTGGTGTCTTCCAAGGTGCTGACCATCTTTTCTGCTTCCAACTACTATGATGAGGGGAGCAACCGAGGAGCATACATCCGACTGGGCCCAGACCTGCTTCCTCACGTGATCCAGTACCAGGCCTCTCGAACTACAAGAGACCTGACACTGAGGCAAAGGTAAAGACTAAACTGCAGGAGGTACCGTATGAACATCAGAAATGACCACCACTCAATCAAGCAGTCTGAATCAAAGAATTCACTAGGCTAGAACTAGAATTCTTATCTGAAGCTCAAATATGTTTCACTTTTCATCTGTAAAGTTTAATCGATCCTTAAACTGTTAGGGGATATATCCCTTGACTGTCTAACGTGGACTGTAAATGGTAGTGTGACCATGTCACTCAACATCAAAGCAGCCAACACCTCCTGGACCCTGTGATCATAATGATCAGTCCAGCCTCAATCACACACATTGACTATGCTAATCATTTTAATGGTTGATTCATGGGACCTATTGTCACATAATGAGGAAGGTGGTCTATTGTTCACAGGTAAACACAGTCCAGTGATATATCTCCTGACATTTGCATATATAGTTTAGAACTGATTTAACTTTTTAGATACGAAAATCTTCAAGCTCCAAAAAAAAAAAAGCAAAAACAAACCATGCCATGACCTGAATAAATGTGAATCTTGCTTTCTACAAAACAGACTGAATGTGCCCACATAAATGGGTAAACAGGATGCTGGTTTAGTATAACGCATCCCAAGCCTCTAATATCATTTGCCTTCATAAGTCACGAGACTTCCAAACTGGGTTGTGGGGTAAAGGAATGTTGGTTTTGTGTGTGCAGTGTGGGAAGGACAGAGCGTTCTGCTCTACGCGCATTGCGGGAGCAACTGTTTGCTCACAAGTCAGACCTCATCAGTGCCTTCCAACAGTACGACCCAGACAACACAGGTATGCCAGCAGTCTTTCAGATTAGACCGCTTCCACGAACTCACTTTAGAATACATTTTAGATTTCTGACTAAAAAAGTCCAAGATACTTTTACCCTGGCTCTGTAGAGTCTCAACCTAGAGTTTTAGGATCACCTGTGGGACAGGGCACGCTCTCCTCTACCTAGGATGACATTTAGGGTGACATTTCTGTCTGGTTGGACTCAACCCCCACAGGTCGAATCTTGCTGAAAGACTGGGCCATCGCCATGGAGACGGTGTTTCACCTGGCTTTGCCATGGCGCGTGCTGCGCTCTCAGCTGGTCAGCAGCACCGAAGACGGTATGCTGGACTACAACAGCTGGTTCAGGGAACTCGCCATCACAGAGCCTAACAAAGATGTAAGTGCATACAGGACACGGCTCTCAGGTCGCTATTTAACTGAGGACCTGCTCTAGCTGCACAAAACTCCCATTCAACACTATCAATCGAAATTCCTACACTATGTAGGAATTCCCCAGTTTCAATCCAAATTCAGTAATCTGAATGCTAATTACGTGTCAAATGTGTAGCTAAATTAAATGAGACATGGAAATACTCTGATAGTTGTTCCTACAACCTTTAATGCGCTTGCCAGAGTGTCAGTTACCGTATGTCAGTAAAGCATCAAAAGGATTAAGAAGCCATTATCAGAAAGTTTCCTGTTGCTGAAATACGTTGCTGTTGCTTGAATAGTGGGCTTATTATGGTTTTCTTTATCCAAAAGCTGATCCACGCAAATGTGCTGGAGACTTTGTACAAACATCACTCCAACTTGGAAACCATCTTTCGTATCATTGACACAGACAACTCAGGTACGTCTTCAGACAGCTCCATAGCAATCCAATGCTCCTGCTATGCACTCTGACTCAGCTGTCAAACAGCCAATCGTATAATAAAACTACGAGTCTTCTGCACGAGTGAAATACAATCCTAATTTCTCACTTGTTCTTTCTGCAGGTCTGATCTCTTTCGAGGAGTTCCGTCAGACGTGGAAGCTCCTGAGCTCCCATCTGAAGATGGAGATCAGCGATGAGGCGATCGTTGCCCTCGCACACAGCATCGACTTCAACAAGGATGGCAGCATCGACATTAACGAGTTCATGGAAGCCTTCCGGCTTGTGGATGGCACGCATCATGACATGACCAACAACCTGATTGGAGCACCATCTTGACTTCCAGGCACTCAGAGCAAGTCGTCTGAAAAGGAGACTGACCAGAGGAGTCGCCTACATGTACACCAGGACTACCAAAGCCAGTCCACCTTAGGACCCCAGTCCTATACATGCTGTCAGCAAGTGCTCATGCAAATGCATATGCAAGGGCAGAGAACA
Source organism: Limnothrissa miodon (assembly GCA_017657215.1). Lineage (NCBI taxonomy): Eukaryota > Metazoa > Chordata > Actinopteri > Clupeiformes > Clupeidae > Limnothrissa > Limnothrissa miodon. The sequence goes on from JAGFZM010001211.1 coordinate 1,489,072, forward strand.
CTGGCAACTAGGCCATAGAAACGTCCAACCGCATTCAGCTTGACTTTATCATTATTATTTTTTTTTTCTGAACTTGCAGAACAGGCTGGAAATGACCATCAGGATGGAAGTCACCATCGCCAATTACCGTGCATGCTCTGGTCTTTAGGAACACTCTGTCTCTCATGAAAGGGAGTCAGACACAGTCTTAAACATATAACCTTGACACCTTTATTAAACCAATACAATCTCATTTTCCTGCCAATGAATAAAAAACAAGCAATCAAATGCAATAAAATGTCTATTTACAGAATAATCATGAAAAAAACATGATGTTTCCACTCCAATTTCTTACTCTCAGGTGGTCAGTTGTGTAATAGTCAGAGACGGTTGGAATGCACTCAAAGGGAAACCCATTAGAGAATAAAAAGCATTGTTTTCCCACACCAAATACATTTCAATCCGACAATTTTAGTCCCCATTCCCACCAAGGCACTTGACCTGCATGGACATTTTTCACATTATCAAAAGTTTATTTTGAAAGTTGACCAAAAGGTGGTCCCTTCAGTGGTGTGCCTGTGGTGTGGGGCCGTCAGCTCAGCTTGCTCCCTCTAATATGCACGCTGTCATGGAGGCCATGCTCGATGAGCTTGATGTCTTCCATGTCATCTTTAATGACACCAATCAGGTGGCTAAGACCATCCTGTTGTTGTTTCAAGTGCTGTTGGAAACAACAGGTATTGGGGATTAGTCCATATTTAACACATACACACACACACACACACACACACATTTTCATGATTCTTTATTACCTAATACAGGCACAGATAAGATACAGCAAACGCAACAGTAACCTCATTGCTCTGGTGGTTAGAAGCTGCTGGGAGACTGAACATTCCAGAATGCTTTAGAGAGACAGACGAGTCGATTCAGAGACAGGTCATGCCCGGGTGCTATAACCAGCCGTGGCCTGATTCCACCCCTCCCCCCCTCCATCACACATACCTGTTTGATCTCTCTAAGCAGATCGGTGTCCACGCTGTATCGCTCCTCCGAGCGCACGGCGCCAAAGTGGTTCTGCATGCGGATCTGGGACATCAGCTCATTGAGTCGGCCCTGGACAGGATGATGCGAAAATGAACACACGCACGGCAACAGACATACTTGTTGTCAAGCACTCGCTGGCAATTGGCAACAACCTAATATTGATTTACTAGCACATTTGAGGTTATTTGAAGTACACTTGGTAAACTTGTCGCGAAACAACACGGATATCCAACTGAAGGTCCAAGCCGTCTCAAAGGCTTTGGTGTTTTGAGTGTGTGTGTGGCCAGAGGATTAGGGGAGGAAAGTGCTCCAGGGGTGCTCACTTTAAACTGTGTGGGGGCGTTGAGTTCAGACTGGATGGTGTCCAGCTGCACACGGAGGTGCTCCTCATCCACCTGAATGGCGTAGCCACTCTTCCTCTGGATCTCCTGTTTAATCAGCACCTGAACAGAGAGCAGGCACACACACACACACAATAATAAACCTAAATCTTGGAGAATCACCTCAAGGCATTCCTTGAACTGGATCCAAATTTCCTTGGACATTTCAAGTGAATCATTATCAAGCCATTAAGTTGTTGTCCAGAATGTATTTTAGGCCTAAGGCAACAGGGTTGACAAAGCCAAATGTGACACAGCCACAGACACACAGCTATACTGGGGAGTAGTGGTTAGTCTTACCTGCAACACCCTGTGCGACAGATCCATCAGCTTCCTCTTATACTGAGCGATCTTAGCCACTGTGGTTGCTTGGTTTTTCTGCAGCTCGCTAATGTCATTTGAAATTATCTGGTAAACAACATTCAAAACAGAAAAAAAAAAAAAACAGATTTGAAGGAGCATGACAAAATATCCTTCAACAGCCCTGTCAGTGGCTTAGTGTTAAGCAAGAGCAAGAGAAGCAATAAGGGTAAAATCAGCTTGTTGCGACAGGACGGGCTCCACACTCACATCCAGTCTAGACTGGTGCTGCTTGGTCATCTGATCTTGGATCTTCAGGCGGCGGAGCAGCTCCTTAAAGCCCACCATGGGCACGGGGATCAACCTGTGGGAACCACACAGTATCCTTGCTTAGCACTGCTGGACAAATTAACCTTGCGCAGTGGTTCTTAACCTTGTTGGAGGTACCGGACCCAACCAGTTTCATATGCGCATTCACCGAACCCCTCGGGGTGTGTCATCACGAATTTACATTGGGTGTGTCTGGACCTCCGCGGCGGAGGCTCTGCCGAACCCCTGAGACCAACTCACTGAACCCCTAGGGTTCGATCGAACCCAGGTTAAGAACCACTGTTCTATTGTTCTACCCACTGATATTTTTTTAAAACAGATATTTAAAAAAAAAATAATAATAATACAATTAAAAATCCTGTCTACATCTCACCATCCACATATTAACACAGTGAAACCAGAGCAAATGTTGGCCAAACAGAAGTCTAGAGGCCTGGGGGGGAAAGATGGTTCAAAAAGGCAGAAATAACTTCTACCTGTGGACAAACAGTGAGGTATTCCTCAATATCCAATATTGTGTCTGTAGAAGGTCGCAGCTACGCCCGAAATTGACTTTGGCACTTCCGTCCTTCTCAATGTAGGGACAGTAACCTTGTGTCTATATGTAAGTGGGTAAAACACTGCAGATAGCACGAAAGGCCAAAACGCATAGAAAAATATGTGTTTTCACAAATACGTGTACATGTGGACATTGCCTAAGCTTACAAAAAAATAATGATGGACCGTACTAAATCAACAGCAGTCACACCAAAAGGCAAGATGACCAGGACTCAGAGAGAAAATAGATCTCAGCCTACCTCTCAGGGTCTGGATTATCAACTTTGGCTTGTTCCCATATAATGGGGTCCACTCCTAAGACAAAGACAGAACATAAAATACAGTGTATGTGTATGCAAGTGGACTGCATTTTTAAAGCACTTTTCTACTCCTACGAGCACTCAAAACGCTTTACAACATATGCCTCTCATTCACCCATTCACACACATTAATTCATACTCTGATGCCATGCAAGGTGCCATCCTGCCACCGGGAGCAACTGGGGTTCAGTATCTTGCTCAAAGATACTTCAATGGGATCAGATGAAGCGGGGCTCAAACCCTCAGGTTGCCGTACGGCACCTCTACCACCTGCGCCACCATCGCCCATGTGTGTGCATGCAGAGGGAGTACGGTGAGCAGAGCGGCGGCCCTACCTGCAGGCGGGTTCTGGAGCAGCTGCTTCAGCTGCGCTGGGGAGAGGGCGGTGCGCGTCAGGGACATGACCACGGCCAGCTGCTGCAGCTGCGCCTTGATGTTGGCCTGCTCCACGAAGCCCAGGAGTGTGCTGGCGGGGACCCGCTTGGACGTGCCGTTAGGCGAGCGCTCCACAAGATAGATGATCACCTCGGTCCTGAAGACGCCACAACAGAGGAAAAATGGCAAGAATCTTATAATCTGAAAGTGCTGTGATACATGTGCAGACACATCAGGTTCCATTTTTGGGAGTCACTGGGATATATAGAAACCCAGAGTGTGCAAAGAGACTTGGGACAGAGACGGGGAACATAGAGAGGGTAGTAGTGCTTACTGGTCATCGGGCAGTGTTTTGACAGCCTCCACGTTGACGGACAGGTTCTGGTGCCCTCCCAACACCTTGTGCAGGGACTCGACCAGCTGCTGCTGCTGGGCCCTAACGTCCGCCTCCTTCTTGTTCAGCACCAGCACCAGCAGGCCGTCCTCATCCTTGCTCCCTGGAGTACAGCTGTAGCCCACAGCCTGAGGATCAACACACACACACACACACACACACACACACACACACACACTTATTTGAATCCAAAGACAATGGGATAGATTTACTCCTATTTACATTAACAGGTCTATCTAAAAACCACATACAACGTGGTGGCCTCAATTCAGCCATATTAAAATAAACTCACTTCCCTACATCAATAAACAGTTACAGGACACACACATTAATGCCAACACACACACACACACACACACACACACACACACACACACACATTCTTCAATGCCCAAGGCTGAGTGTGTGGGAGGGAAGGAAACAAATGGGAGTTTTACTAGTTTAAACACATCAGCTCGGCAACAAAAATAGACTTGGAGTACCAAGCAGCTGTCCAATAAAATCACAAAGCATCTACTTCACTCTCAGAAGAAACACGCTCTTCAGCAGGAAATTTAAAAATAAGGCAAACTCAATTTCCAGACGGTATTACCAATGAAATGCCTGAGATCTTCCAGGCACTGCATGCTATTTCTCAGGGTCATCGAGTCTTTCATGTTTGCCAAATGAATACGTGCTCCAAGTTTCCCCTCAGTGGAGGGGATGGCCTACCTTGAACCTGCAGAAGGGGTTCTCCTGGGTGAAGTCTACTGGGGGAATGTTGTTGTTGAAGAAGCCCTTGCCCGTGCCCCAGAAGGCCTGCAGCTGGTTCCACTTGGCCAGGATGGAATCGCGTTCATCACCAAGCAGGGTGGGTGCCGACAAGGCACTGGCTGTGTTTATGAGCTGGTTGGACTGCGCCGGGGCCTGGGCCTGCTGCCCAAAAAGGCCCCCTGTTACACACAGGGAAAATAAAGCTTGTTGTTTGGTAAAAAAAATCTTTTTTTTCTTTTTCCACGCTCAAGGCCAGGACCTCTCTCATCTAATTGTTTTCATCATTCACATCTTCCTCTGAGGTGCAGTCCTTAATGAGATTATATTAAATTCAAGATTAAATTATATATGCTAGAACAACATGAAAGCAAAAGCATTTTTCACGCTTTCAACAGGCAGCTCTGCCTTAAAAGATTTCATCCTCAGTGTTGGAGAGAACGCTCTACTACAATTTCATTATTTTTGTTGATTTCAGCAACTTCATCACAGTCACCCATTACTAGCGTTTTTGCGCAGTGAAACCATATGTACATGGACTTAACATCTTAATCAGTAAAAGCCTGAACGAGCTAAGGAATGAGGCAGCTCTATTTGAATTAGAGGCTCATACGTGCCTAAAGTCGTCGCTGGAGTTTATAGCTCAATTTGAGTGAAATTAAGAGAGAAGACTGGACGAAAGCCAATTCACAGTCGGCCCATGCATTTGACCGATTAATAATTGGTTAACATTGGACATTTATAAAACACAATTATGATTGAATTTATGTTCCCTAAAACACTGGTTCTTAACTAGCCTTAACTCATGCAGAGACAAAGCACCAACTGATGTGCATTAATCATTTTCAACTAATTGGCTAAAGAGCAACTAATTAGACATTTGTCTTCTGCACCATTGTAATGTCTTTATGTTTGGATTTAGCACGTTGGGTTGTAACTATCTGAGAGTGATAGCCAGCTTTGTGTAAGGTTAAACTTTGATCTCAAAAAGATAACTGGCACAGCAAATAGCCACCTTGAAACTGATCTGTTAATGCATCATTAGGGGCACTAAAATACACGCTTCCTGTACAACAATCAGAGAAATTGTCACAGTAGTAGGCCATGAGAATCTTTTTTTTTCCAGCTTTGTGTATCAGAGTATAGAGATCTATTACAGCAGCTGTCAAACCCTGATGCCGACACTGATTACTGATTAAGCTACAGGTCTTCATGGGGTGTGTCCCTGAATGAAAGATCTAGTTTGCGCGAGTGAGTTTGTACACCACCACACACCTTGCTGCTGCTGCTGCTGAGTGGACTGGAGGTTGAAGCTCCCAAAGCCCAGGCCACCTCCGGTCAAGCCTGGGCCAAAGCCGGCTGCCCCAGCGGTGCCGGTGCCCAGACCAGAGGAGAAGCCAAAGCCCTTGTTCTGGTTCCCAAACAGGCCACCTACAACAGCAAAGGGAGAGGTTACACTAGAAGCGCCATACAGAGAGTTAGTTAGCTAGCTAGCTGTGCCGAGACCACTACAACAGAGAAAGCTGAGGTACAATGGGAGGGTGTGGGAGGTGCTTACTAAAATAGAAAGTATTTTATTGGGGAAAAAATTTGGAGAGGGAGACGGGTAACTGATGGTCATTACAAAAGCCGTTTTTAACATTTCTCTCTCTCTCACACACACACTTACACACACTCACTCTCTCTCTCTCTCTCACACACACTCACACACACACTCTGTCTTACACACACAAAACCCCCACCTCCAGTGTTTGAGGGAGTGGCAAAACTAAATGTAGACCCAGGTGCAGCAGAAGCAGTGGTGGTCCCGAACCCTCCAAAAGCGCCTGTGCAACAGACATTCATAAGTGATGCAGGGCAAAGCAAGGGGGTATGGGAGGGACGCGATGCCATAGAGAACACCATGGAGATGGGGGTGTGTGGAGATGACCATCAGAAAAAAACACACACACACACACACACACGCACGATTCTGACAAATTAAGATACACAGGATTGTGGCCCATTTCCTATGCAGACAAAAACATTTATAGATGCATTGAAATCAGCACCATGAAGATGGATCAAAAGATTCAACAATCTTTTAGTGACCTCTACTGGTGTTCCATGGTAAAAAGATGCTCCTGACAACAACACAAAGAATTGGACAGAGCCAATCAACAGCCTTCTGGATAAGCAGAAGGTTCTAATTTCTTAGGGAGGGGGAAAATATTGGGAAAAGAGTGACAAAAGAAATCTCTCAGAATATGAATGGCCAGTACTGTGTAGAGAAAATGAATGATGAGGGAATGATTGACAGGTGGACTGACAGTAAGAGAGGTCTACCTGCGCTAGCAATGCTATTGCCGAAATTGAAAACGGTGGCAGTGGTGGTAGGGGCCCCGAAGCCCCCCACGTTAAAGTTGACAGCAGCTGGGTTGGCATTTATTCCAAACCCCCCGAAACTAAAACCCCCGGCAGTGGTGCTGACAGCACCAAGCCCCCCAAATCCTACCAAAGGGCCAGCAGGAGCAAGATGGACACAGACAAACAGAAAGAGAGAAAGGAGGATTAGTTCAGACAGTGCAGTGTTAATTTAACCAAAAAACGATGATAAGATACAGGCCTGAGTTCCACAAAGTTCTTTCGAGACAATGAAGAGCAGCCACTTGCATCATTTGATACAAAATGAGACTATAGCGACATGTTTGTTGGCCAAAAAAGAGTATCCAAAATATTCTGGCCAAGGTTTATGTAAGGCGTTACAACCAAACCATACTGACACTGTGCTGTACCGGACCAAAGGAGAAGAAAGGAAAATCTTTCAACCATTTCACAGTGGGTGTAAATATTTCATTATACACAAGAACAAGCTGATTTCTGGGCCCATTTGATACAAAATGTACTTGGCCATGTATATTCAAACATACAAAGAATTTGGTTAGTTTTCAAGTTTTCAGAGGGGGAAAAAGGAAAGCAAAATGGACAAAAAAGGTGGTATCCAGTGGAGTAGCACCAGTGGAGTAGCACCAGTCCAAAGAAAGTACTTTTCTTTAACACAAATGCCAAACAGATTTTTTAACTTCAATACAAATAATCAAGTACAGCTAGAGATGCTAACTTGTGTAATCATATGCAATTCTAACATCGGCCTAAACTCATTAAGGCTTTTATCAAACTAGTCTATGTATGTTTAGAAAAGGCTTTTTTTTTTTCAAATCAGTTTGGGTCTTTCGTTTACATGTAAATGGAGCTTTAGCTGCCTCAAACATGTAAATTCTCTGGATTTTGCTAGATACGTGTGAACATAATTTAAAAAAGAAACAAATAACATAAATCAATTCAAAAAATATAAAACAATAAATATCAATCTATAACAAGCTCTAATTAAACAGAGCAGCAGGCAGTTATGTGACAGCTGAAACTGAAAGGCATAGATATAATATTAATGCCCATCACGTCTGTAACTCTACATAGCTTTCTAATTTCTTGTAAGAAAAAAGTATATGCACATTGTAAATACACAACCAAAACACATCGACATATAGCTAACCAATAACTAGCAAGTCAAAATGTAAAATCTGCATTGTCAGACTAGCTTTAGGAGGTGGCTCTCTGTGTGCTACAGCTAACATCCACCTTGCGTAATAGTTATGGCTAACAACTAGGCTATAACTGACAGGCAATGCCGGTAAATCAAGTACAATTTTCAGTCAAATGTGACCTATCAATAAAATGAATTATTATCTCAAATAGAAATTTACAGTCATTGGGGTGGCAATTCTCACCTGTGTTCGTGCCACCAAAGCTAAACCCAGTGGATGCAGTCGTTGTGGTAGGGGCACCAAACCCAGTACCAAAATCTGAAAATAAAATCCATTAGTCTATAATTACAGCTCGCCATAAAGCCCTATTAAAAGTTGCTATGCTTTTTTTAACATAAGCTCTAATGCACACAACTACTATACAGACGCGAAACATAAGTTCTATAAACTATTCACAGTGAGCAGAAACTAGCCAAAATTTGTTTCACAATGGCATCCCTTTGACTTTTAAGTGGGGGAAATGAGCCAGGTTTCTTCCATCCAGATAGCACTAAGTCCTGTCTATGCTGGGACAGCAAGGTAATGAAATGAACAGCAGTTCGAAGTTTCATACCCCAATATAGAGGACAGGACTGGAGCTGGGAGAAGTCATTATCAATAGAATGTGCGCACTCACTTTATGTTGTTTCTTTGCTAAGATGATGGTTCTGTCTAGTTAGGGGTGGGCGATATAGTCTAAAATTTATATTGCGATATATTTTGAACCATAGACGGTAGATGATATATATCACGGTATACTTTGGTATGTAACTTACAGCATAACAGTTTCTTAATGGTTACCATAGCATAAAGTCAATATGTACAACAGTTGTTTAGTCATTGTTCGGAGGGGTTTATATTGGACTCTCAAGACACACAGAAGAAAACTGGTAAGCTGCATTTGTGTCAGGCAGTAGCTGTTCAATTTATAGGCTCTTACACAGTTTCGTTGTAAGAATGAAAAGGTGCTATCAATAAGGTGAAGCTACAGGTCAACATTTTTTCACATGGTTGTGGAGACGCAATGAGCCTATCACGGTATGCCGATATGACCCAAAATCTCTATCATTGGCCAAATTCATATTGCATACGGTATATATCGTCTATATTGCCCACCCCTATGTCTAGTACAATTAACAAATTAATAACTAGCACGTTTTCCTGATAAAGAACAAAATAAATTCTAGTAATGGCATATTCAACCCATATGCAGTGTGCAGTAGGAAGCAGCATGCCATTTCAGAGATGCCAAGTGGAGTGTAATGTGAAAGCTTTAGAGGATGAATGTGTAGGCTAAATGCAAGTAACCTAGAGAAATGCGAAATTCTAACCACTAAGAAACTATGGACGTTATGTAAAATGATCACAATGACACGCAATACAGTATTTCCGCAGAAGACAGTTTGTACAACATAAAATTGAACATGATTCATGGGTCTGAGAAGGTGAAAGTTGAAAGAAGGATCTCTGCATCCACATTATGAGCAAGTCAATACAACCAGGCATTGAACAATCTTTGTGTTGAACCTTTCCGTCATCTTATTGTATTGCTATGTTTACTTATGGTCTGCGTCTTCATCCCACAAAGACCCTAAATCTTACTCAAAATTTACTACAGTTGACCCTTATAATATGCAACGATTTTTTAAAACATGCAACTCTATAAATCTACGACATGTACGGGGCTGATGGTGCATAACATAACGTAACAAGTTAACGTTAAGTTGTAAAAATTGAGGAGACATTAACTTACTACCAAATCCGGAAGAAGCTGTAGTTGTTGTGGGAGCACCAAAACCAAATGCGGTGGGTGCTGTAGTTTTGGCAGCGAATGAACCAAATGAAAATCCTGCAGTGCCTTAAGTGATAGCAAAATTAAAAACAAACATGATGGCATGCCAAGATAGCCATGCAATGCAAGTGGTAACATGAATGATGGAGGTGACGTATGAACATGTGCATTAACCCTTAAATTGCAAATAGTTAAAACCTTACTGTCTGTGTTTGACTTGTTGAGGGTTAATCAACGCTAAATTAGCTAACATAACATAAAACTACTTAACACAATTAAGCCCGTTTTAAAGACATATATTTATTTTTTCCTACGCACTTGAACGACCCTGAATGATCTATATATAGATATATATATCATATCTATCTAAACATACTACCGGTCAAAAGCGTGTATCTAACGTTAAATTAGCACTCCATGCTAGCTCTGTGCTACGTCCAGCAGTCTCTCAGTTTTAAACAAGATATAGATGTGAGCACCTTCCTACTTGTATTATAAATGTAATATTAAATTCTTTAGCAACTAACCACACCCTGGTTCATCAAGTAAAATTATGTCGGTTTACTTACTGGCAGGGTTTGTTGCGGCAGGGCCGCCAAAATTGAACGCCATTTTTTTCGTTGCCCTATCGATGACAATTCCGACCGGAAAAAAAGTCTACAATCTGTAACGTTCCTAGTTTTCCGGCGAGCTGAAGTTGAGAATATCATAGGCAAAATCATACATCTTATTACTTGGTAATTAGAGAATATGCTTTTAAAAATTGAGGAAACATTTAACATATTTTTTATTTGTTGTAAAGTGACATTATTCTGAAATAGAGAAGTACAATGTACCTTTACAGACCATTACAGCAACACAAAGAATACAGAGGGTGGTAAAGTTGTGCAAATGAAAACACTGCAAAGGACATTTTTTCTCTTTTTTTAGTTGAGCCCCTTTTGCTTTCTCCCAATTTCCCTAATAAACACAGTATTCAAGGAACACCACACCTATTTCAAAAGAACACTGAAGCATTGCAAGGGCATGCAACACAAACCTAGTACAGTGGCTTGCAAAAGTATTCGGCCCCCTTGAACTTTTCCACATTTTGTCATATTACAGCCACAAACATTAATTAATTTTATTGGAATTTCACATGAAAGACCAATACGAAGTGGTGTACACTTGAGAAGTGGAACAAACTTCATACATGATTCCAAACATTTTTTTTACAAATAAATAACTGCAAAGTGAGGTGTGCATAATTATTCAGCCCCCTGAGTCAATACTTTGTAGAACCTCCTTTTGCTGCAATTACAGCTGCCAGTCTTTTAGGGTATGTCTCTACCAGCTTTGCACATCTAGAGACTGAAATTCTTGCCCATTCTTCTTTGCAAAACAACTCCAGCTTAGTCAGATTAGATGGGCACCGTTTGTGAACAGCAGTTTTTAGATCTTGCCACAGATTCTCAATTGGATTTAGATCTGGACTTTGACTGGGCCATTCTAACACATGGATATGTTTTGTTTTAAACCATTCCATTGTTGCCCTGGCTTTATGTTTAGGGTCGTTGTCCTGCTGGAAGGTGAACCTCCGACCCAGTCTCAAGTCTTTTGCAGACTCCAGGAGATTTTCTTCTAAGATTGCCCTGTATTAGGCTCCATCCATCTTCCCATCAACTCTGACCAGCTTCCCTGTCCCTGCTGAAGAGAAGCACCCCCAGAACATGATGCTGCCACCACCATATTTGACAGTGGGGATGGTGTGTTCAGAGTGATGTGCAGTGTTAGTTTTCCTCCACATATAGCGTTTTGCATTTTGGCCAAAAAGTTCCATTTTGGTCTCATCTGACCAGAGCACCTTCTTCCACATGTTTGCTGTGTCCCCCACATGGCTTGTGGCAAACTGCAAACGGGACTTCTTATGGTTTGCTTTTAACAATGGCTTTCTTCTTGCTACTATTCCATAAAGGCCAACTTTGTGCAGTGTACGACTAATAGTTGTCCTATGGACAGATTCCCCCACCTGAGCTGTAGATCTCTGCAGCTCCTCCAGAGTCGCCATGGGCCTCTTGGCTGCATTTCTGATCAGCGCTCTCCTTGTTCGGCCTGTGAGCTTAGGTGGACGGCCTTGTCTTGGTAGGTTTACAGTTGTCCCATACTCCTTCCATTTCTGAATGACTGCTTGAACCGTGCTCCGTGGGATGTTCAAAGCTTTGGAAATCGTTTTGTATCCTAAGCCTGCTTTAAATTTCTCAATAACTTTATCTCTGACCTGTCTGGTGTGTTCTTTGGACTTCATGGTCCTATTCTCTTAGACAACCTCTGAGGCCGTCACAGAGCAGCTGTATTTGTACTGACATTAGATTACACACAGGTATACTCTATTTAGTCATTAGCACTCATCAGGCAATGTCTGTGGTCAACTGACTGCACTCAGACCAAAAGGGGCTGAATAATTATGCACACCCCACTTTGCAGTTATTTATTTGTAAAAAATGTTTGGAATCATGTATCATTTTCGTTCCATTCTCAAATGTACACCACTTTGTATTGGTCTTTCATGTGGAATTCCAATAAAATTGATTCATTGTGTCTGTAATGTGACAAAATGTGGAAAAGTTCAAGGGGGCCGAATACTTTTGCAAGCCACTGTATATACTGTCTGGCCCACCTCAGAGCTGGCACATTTCTTGCTAACCCTTGAAAATGTTTAATCAATGACGCTTTCCGACCTACCACAATGTCTCTGCTTGATCCAGTCTGATCTACACTGAAATGACTCCTGTTGGCTCAGATCTTCCCCATGATAACACATAATATTGATACAGCTCAGTGTTGGCTGGGAACTAAAACATAAGTAGTAAAAGCAGAAAAAAGTAGATGATGCTGGTAGGAGTGAAAGAAGTTGGGAGAAATTATAGGATGATTCTAAAGGTCTGACACTTATGCGGGGTGGGGGGCAAGATATTATAAAATAATCAATATTTGGGGGGCCCATACAGTCAATATTTTGGTCAGAGGGACCAACATTTTAGCACAATCCTGGCTCTGCATTGTAGATTTTGAATAACGAGATGAGACACATCGCTGGTTACAAGGCGCACATGTTAATTGCTTTAAATCAGTTGTATTTTTCTTTGTAAAATATTTGTATGTGTCTGTGTTAGGTTTGTAATGTAATGGGTTGTTTGTTTTTTGTCTATTTTCATGGCATTCCATAACCATCACTAAAAATAAAACAGTTTGAGACGTGAACCATATTTCAGTAAACCAGCAGTAGCTACAAGCTGCGTTTAATACTAATGCACTACATTAGACTCAGAGTTACTGTAGGGTGTTTAGTTTTGCAAACACCAGAAAAGTGGCAGTAGGAAAGAATGTGTATACCCCACTTCATTGCATGCTGTACTGTAAATCTGTCATCAGATTCGGGAAAAAGAAACTAAAGGAACAGTATATGTCAAACAGTTTATTGCGAAATACAGTTTAACAATTTGTTGTTAGTGGAAAAGTACTTAACATTTCAGCATTTTTTAATAAAAGTAACGACTTAAGTAATGGGCAATGAGAATTCATTTAAAATGTAACAAATGTATATAGAAAACTCAACATAAGGGATTTTTGCAACAAATGAAGGTTTACACTGAATGACGAAATAAAACATTACCATAGACGGTCACGGCCTCTATACAGTAATGTAACTGGGGTGTTCAAATACTTCACATTTTAAGCACTACAGGCAAGAATGATCATGGGTTTTGGGAAACCATCTAAAAATCTGGCCCAGCCAACATGGCACATGAAGTATACAAAAGTGTAATTTTTCACAAGAGAACATGTATGGGACGTTAAAAGAAAAAAAAAGTAATTCAAAATTAATATTTTCTCCATCTAAATTCCACGAAGGCACAGTGGACCAAAATTATGGATGCCTTGATGTAGATGACATTTTTCAAAACAGTCCAATGTTAGCGTCATGTAACATGTATTGAACACAGCAGCTCCAGCAACATCAATGTGTTGTCTGTTGTGCACCATCTAAATGCACCATAAGGCACAAACGGAACCTATGACCTGAGATTATCCATGCATATACCCTTCATACCCACACATGGCTTCAGCAACACTGGAATAAGCCAAATCTAAGATCAAGATATACATAGACATGATGTTTGACAACTCAGCTTTGTAAAACATTAACAAATATGGTGATCTTTGCATTCCATTACATTCTGATTCATTTTGATACATTTGTAATATGGAATATAAACCCAGTGATCAGATAGATGTGTAACTATCAAACAGAGACAGAAAAATGCATCACAAGCCACTGAAAATAAAATAATTGAAACACAACACAGCATTCTAAAATGCACCTACATTTAACACATTTTTACACACTGTACAATAACCTGTAAAGATCTGAGACAAACTGCCATCAGATGTATAAACTAAATGTTTAAAAATCCAATTTCACAATACATCCTTCATATATAGAACAGAAAAATCAAACCATCTGAATTGCAAATGGACCTACAACAGTTTTGAACGTGATATATGGCATTTCTCCTATTCTATATTTAACAATGCCAATTTGGCCTAATATTGAAGGTCATTACTCTAAAGCAGCAAGTTAACAATGAACAATATGAATCTGCCAAACTACAGCCTTACGATACTGTATTCAAACCATGTGAGACAGCTGTCACACCAAGAGACAGGTTGGCAGGTATGCCCACCAGGCAATCCCACTAGAAAACGAAATCTAAAGGTGCCTCTTTTTCCTTGCTTGATATCAGTCTAAGAAAAGAACAGTTGGTTTGAAAAAAAAAGGACATCACAGCTTGGATACAGTTCTTGTTTAAAAAAAAATATATATCAAGTCAAGCTCTTTAATTTGGCATGTAGGCTAGGAGCTGAAAAATGACTGAGGTAAGTTGTAACTCGTTCATGAAGCAGGGAGGCACAGTTCACCATCTGGGGTGTCCTGGAAGTGATCCAAATCCAACCGAAGCCCTTGAAGTTTCTGCCTACTAAACAACATTGTACTAAATACAGTAATTTAAATACTGTAATTATGGTGTTAATTTGGTATGGACACACACACAAAAAAAACGGTCCTCACCTAACTGTTCAAAACAACAGCAGCCATATTTTCAAAAAGATTGAAATAGCAAACAAACCCCATATTCAGTCTGAAACAACTTCATTTTTGCAAAAGGCAATAAACAATACTACATGAGCAAAACACAAACAGAACAGATCTGATCCTCTACATTATGCAGGGAACACAACTATATTAACACGCATGTATCATTTCACACAAACATGAAGCTGAAGATGACACCAAGGCTGAACCTGACATTAAAATGTGAAAATATATCAATATATTTACACATATGCAACATGGAAAAAGAACAAAACAGCATGTGATGAAAATGATCAAATAAACTATTTGGCACCACACAACCTTTATTGCTTTACACAGTCATTTTAGAATACTGTTCAAGACTGCTCTGACTTTACAGGGGTCATGCCTACATAGTTGCCATTTTTTGTGTTGTCAGAGTAATCTTCCGTTTTATCGCTCACAGGTGAATAGATTGTGTCCTCCTTAGCAGTCGCCTATGAAGAAAATAACAAAAGTACAACAATTAAAATTTTTAGAACGTGAAAAACAATAACTAGTTTCCATGAATCAAGGTATTATTTTTTTACTCTGAATTTGTTTTTTTTTTTTTTTTTGCATTAACTCATACTGTGATTTCCCAAATATAACCCATGCAATGTATAAAAAGCAAGTGTTTTAAAGTGAAACATCTTCAAAACTCCCCATTACTGAACTATTGTTTTGGACGGACGAAACAAGCCTAGACTTGCGTCGGTACAAGACAAATAGACTAGAGCCCTCTGAAACAACGGTCTGCAATGGGCTCATAGCTGAAATAAGCATGCCTGTTTACAGCACAAATCTTAGGTGGATGCCAAAGGTTTTTCTTCATTAAGCGTGTGTCATTTTTTTTCAAATAAGATTTATGAATTCAACGTACTGCAATCAGCAAATCCAAACAGATCCACAAATAGCCGACAGGTTCACACATTAGGCATCCACTGGATGGCAGTGTTTTACCAGGTATTCCCTTTTGAACTAGCTTATTGCTAACTTTGCCCGCAGTAGTAAGGTCAGAACCAGAGAGATTGTTTTACGTGACAGCTAAAAAGGGCTAATTCAGAGGTGCGTTGCCCAGAAGCACTGTTGTTAACTTCAGAAGCTTCTTGGTTAAGGCAATGGTCTTACGACACTACTTTATCTGAAAGACATTGGCCCTACTACGCAACTAACATGTTGATAAGTAAATAAGTCCAACGCAACGTTACATGATGCAGGTTTTCCACAAAAAGTCTGGCCTATCCACCAAGTCAGATCATTAAGTTTTATATAGTTCAGACAGGGCTGTAGAAGCAGCACACATGTCTAAATGCCATAGCACGGCCTTGGGAAACCAATGCATTGCTACATGCATTCACACGCCTTCTTGGCATTAGTAATATCTGTAGCCTCCAATCAAAATGCTTGCTGCTCCACTTATTGCTCTGATGCTGCTCCATTTCACCCACTAAAATTTGGCTTGTTATTGATTTCAAAGTTGCACTTCAATGATTTTCAACATGTTGTCCATACACAATAATTTTCAATAAGGGTTTTTTATTAAATATTATAAACAAACATTATGGCATAGTTTAAGGCATGCACAGGTGCTGCAACTTACTTTTTTTTTTTAATAAAAATATTTTTGGGGATTTGTGCCTTTAATCTGATAGGACAGTGAGGAGCACAAGGAAACAAGGAGAGAGAGAGAGATGGGGGTAGGATCAAGAAATGACCTAGGGTCGGACTCGAACCCAGGTCCCTGGATTTATAGTATAGCGCCTTAGCCAATTTACTTTTTTTTTTAACTGTACATTGTCATTTATAAAGGTTTGTCACATTTATAAATCAGAATATGTTTGTGCGCACGCACATTGAGCTTTGGGCACATGCCATCTTCTGGCGTAAGTTTTTATAAATGTTTCATAAAAGAACTGACAAAAAAATTTGACAAGGAAAAGTAGTCACTGCTTTAACCTATTGAACCACTTACCACTCTGTCAGAGCAATGTTAGCCATTTCTTTTTAAACAAACAATATGTGTACTCACTAAATGATGTAGTTATTGCACACGTTGTGAAAAACTGCATTGTGTTACAAGAAAACAGCTGTTACAATTTTGGGGAGGTCTTTTAGCCTTGAGCGGAGAGGAGAGGGCCGTCATGCTTGTGAATTGGTGCAGAGCTCTTCTTGTGGACAGAGCTGCAAATGTATGCATCAATGCTCTTCCAAACCCGGATGTGTTCCATTTTCTGGGTTCGTGTTTGTGGGCTGTTAGTTCAGTTACTGAACCTCAACCTAACAAGCTAGTTTCTCAGCTATGTGGCTGTGGTCGGGCACACCCAACAGGCATCTAGACTAGAAGAGCAAAGTATTAGTGATCTTTGCGGTGTGCCCTGCGAGTGCGTGGAAGCAAACAGCACGGTCTCCTCAGTTACTAAAATTATGACTACGGGGGAGGGTTCAAACTTAACCTATTGTGACACAAAGCCTCTCTCTCTTCCTCACTCATTTCCTGTCATCTGTAGACTACATTTAGACAGCGAGTCTGGTCAACACCTGCAACCTCCGTTTATATATATATAAAAAAAAAAAGTCAGAAGCGATATGAGCTACATGCTGTACATGCTACATGCTGACAGAAGGTCAGAGAAAGACAGAAACATCACATTTCATTAATGTTACACATGGTTAGGACTTACAGGTAAGTAACGGTAAACTTCTGAAAAATCAAAGCGTTTGACTTCACTCTGAAAGAACAAAACCAAAAAAAAAAAAAAACCAACCACAAATTATCAAAATTCAACATCTAGTCTACAGATTCAGTTAGAGTTAGTAAATAGACATTAGTATTGGAGTTAACATGCTACGGAAAAAGTGGTTAGAATTCTGCAGAAGATACAGTACGCCAACCACTAAGGAGTGGTTTTTAGTCATGCTAATTTGATTATCATAGAGAATGAATGCTTTAGATAGCAATCAAGAACAGCCATACATACATGAAAAAAAGAATGATGGAAGGATGGGAGTATGTCTGGCAAATAAGACTCTTTTACTTACACTATCACTTACCAGCTTTATTTTACACCTAAATCAAGAATTTATTGATAAATGTGATTACTAATCCCACCAGGGCGTGTTCTTCAGTGATGTTAAAATTCCACAAACACCTCTGAGCGCCCTCTCATATGCCCTCATAAATGGTCCACGAAATCCAGTCACTTACCTTTTTCTTGTGAAGACGGATGACGAGGATGAGGAGGATAATGACCAGCAACCCTCCCAGGCCAATAATGAAGATGGGGAAGTTGGATGCAATGGTGACAATCATGAGCAGCTTGTGCAGCCTGGCTGCTGAGGCGTCATCCACAACCACAGTCTGGACAGACAATAGAGACAATAGCAGTATTGTTACGATGTGTTGCCTGAGTCTCTGCATTCAATAGACAGAACACGTTCAAATACACATCTCATCCATAAGGGTGCGCCAGCTGATCTTGGTGGGGAGTGATTGTGTCTAGATAAGAAGCCCGGAAGTCTATGCAGGAGGCCTTCAGGGAGTGGGAACGCGGTCCGGTGTGGCATCGGACTCCCCTCTTGCCCACGTTTGTTTTTTGGGTTGGGTGTTTTCTGTTGGGCCCGTTGGTTTTTGTTTTATTTTCGGTCGAGGGTTTCCTCTTGCTAACAGTGGACATACGAGCAAAGCCTGGGCTGGTCGCCTGTGGAGGCCTTGCGCGGGTTAGCCCCAAGACGAATGTAAGCTGGTGCCCTTTTCATTCATCCACCTGTAGCCTCTCACACGCTGCCGATCACGTTAATGCACACACAGATTAGGAGTCTTCAGGTTGGGCAACACATCCCCTAGAGTAACGAGCTAGTTGCTAGCCGATGGGAAGATTCCTAATAGTATATTATATTTACATAGATACAATAATATGCTAAGCTACAATACAATAATACGTTAAGCCTGCCCGCTAGTATGTCACATGCTAAAATGTATATTTACACTACTCACTCACTGAAACGTTTTCTCCGGTGATAAGTGCCAAGTGTGACGTGTTGGAAATCGGCGCTCTCGTTCGCTTTGAATCAGCGGAATGCTAATGCCCCGCAACTTAAATACACGCGTGATGTGGAGCAATTACTAGGTGTATAGAGCCCCTATGGGGATGTCCAGGGATGACTCATGTGCTCAAACATGGAGACTGCCACTAAGACAAAGCTGGCCGAGATGGGGTGGATGGGCCAGAGTGTTTCCACTGATCTGCATAAAATTTTAAGCTAAAGTGTGGGCTACTACCAGAGGGTACTTTACCTCATTGATAAAAAGCAGTGGGAAGACTGTTGGATTGAGTCCTTTGGTCATGCTATGGAGAGAGAGAGAGAGAGTGTGTGAGTGATATTAGGTTCATAGCCCACTTCGACTTAGGCTCAGTGTATGAGCGGCTTAGAGAGGTCATCACTTACTCGAATCTACTTAGTTTGTCCAGCAGGATATTAAATTGGGCCCTCTTGCTTGCACGCACCATGATACCAGTAGTCTACAAACACACACACACACACACACACACACACAGAGATGACAAGGGAAGCGGGCATCATAAAACCATTCAATGTAAAGTGTTCTGTGTAACTAATGGAGGTCAATGATTAACAATCAAGGAGCAAAGAGGACACCTTGTAAGCGGTTTGTTTGCATTGCACACAGACAGAAGAGGTTACACGGCAACAGGCAGCAGCCAAGAAAACAGAAAGCAGCTTCTGGGGCCTATTGCACAAAACTAGGATAAGGGATTAAGCCGGGATATCTTAGTTATACTGATAAATGATTGGTTGATCCAGCCAGGATAACCAAGATAAGATCCCAACTTAATCCCTTATCCTAGTTTTGTGCAATAGGCCCCTGGCCCCTGGTCTGCAGTAAATAAATAACATAATAAATCTACCTCCCCAAGTGGAAGGAAGCATATTGCACTTGAACTACGCCAACACTAGGGGGAGCTCTTTCTGCCTCATGTGTCAGCCACCAGCGAGTGTTAGAGTCTCTCATCGTACCGGGTTGAGGTCCACATAAGTCTGGTGGTGCTCCCTCACAGGCGAGATCCCATCAATGGCATCGATATACTCCTGATCTCCCAGGTGGAAATGGGGAAATGA
The DNA here is from genome assembly GCA_017657215.1 of Limnothrissa miodon. Lineage (NCBI taxonomy): Eukaryota > Metazoa > Chordata > Actinopteri > Clupeiformes > Clupeidae > Limnothrissa > Limnothrissa miodon. The sequence goes on from JAGFZM010001211.1 coordinate 1,509,130, forward strand.
CACCACTATTGGAGCACCTACAGGCAGGGGAGGGAAAAAAAGGGGGGTCACATTCTTGCCGTTCTTCCGATTTCAGAGTCACAGGAACCAATGTGACTTAATCTGCCCTCCGTCAAGCTGCATAGTTGTAACCAAGACTGGGCGTAATTGTGTGTAATGATGGTTTACCTACCATGTCACAACTATCCATGAATAAAAGATGTTTTAGAGACGGAAAGGTATAAATAGATGTGGGAACGGGAAACCACAGTAAGTAAAGGGGTGTGGCAGATAAAAACTGTAAGAAAAAGTTTTGGTGGTTACCTCTCTATTTATGGCACAATATTCAATGTCTATTTAAGGGTGCTGACTTGCAGAACAAAACAACCACTTTCTACAAATTCCTGTCACAGAGCAATCCGAAATGCTCCCAGATGTTTTACACATTGGCCAAAGCACATGGCTACGCTAAAGCCAGCTGTAATGGCTTTGTTGACAAAGACAGATCATCAGGTTACAATGAACACGCATGTCCAGCACACTGCATATCCTTCCTGTACAAACATGCACCAGAACACACACTCGCACGCCCATATTGGGACCAAAGGCCCTGCCTTCATCTCAGCAAGGTCACTCTGTGTAAATCGCGTCCGTTTCAGGAGAGATGCAGCGGGGGGGCTGAGTAGGGCAGGGGTGTGGGCGATCCAGTCTGGCAGATCCATCACAAAATCAACAGCCGGACCTCTGCTTCTTGTTTTCCCACAATACCACTCACGACATGGGCCGGCCACTAGTTCCGAACATTGTGATCTAAGAGACATTCCAAACCTTCTACCCTCTAACCTTTAGCCCAGAGGAGGCAGAGTTCCCTGTGGGGGGGGGGGAAGCTATTTGAGGGGGTTACTAAAAGTCACTGGCCTCTATTCCCAAAAGCTAACCAAAAGACAACCAGAGACAAAAAAAAAAAAAAAGAGAAGCAATCCGGCGAGAAACGGAAAAACTGCACAAGAGGCGAAACAACGGGTGAGTCATAATGGAAGTTGTGGTGCAATCTATAATGCATAACTTCGCACAGAAGTAGAAAACAAATAATATAATTTATTCCAAAGAGAGAATCACATTGCTGGAAAATGACTACCAGTTCCTGGGTTTCATCACACCAAAATCATATGCCAACACCAACAGCCATACTATAGACATATCCACATATCCATGGGGTACTTTTAAGCAAACATTCCACAGCGTATTGCTCTGGAATCTTTGCCCTCAAGGACTACTCCACCATCTTACAGTATTGTAGAGTCACTGACCTCTAGCAATTTATTTAGAAAGGATTTGTGTAAAAACCATCTGGCCAGGGTTATTTCCATGACGGCTACTACAGGACTTTGTAATAGTTGAATATTGACAGCTACAGTATCTATGCAAGCGGTTCCTATTAACAAAGGGCTCTGTTGTTGTCTGATTCCAACATAAACCCTAAATGTCAAGGCTCTTGGCTAAAATGAAGTCATACGGTCACATGGCTGTGCAAGACCATTAGCGTAGCGGTCAACCTTCACAGAAGAATGCCTGGGAGAACAGACTTCTGTCCAACAGATATGCAATGTACTTTAGTGGACAGCTATTCAATACCCCTCAAACGCAGGCTTCAGAGAGCAACAGGTGCACTGTGGCTCCATTCATCTGCAGGGCAGTTTCAAATCTGCTTTCACCTTACCGCCGGCAGCAGAGCTGGGGAAAGTGTAACAGAGGTGAGAGTTTTCCCCCCCCGGCTGTGTTTGGCCAACACAGAGGGGACGCGAGGCGAAGGGGAGGACAATGTTGCCATCTGGTTAGCATGGTCACCTGAGTGTTGTTTCTCTGACGACCGACTGACCACAAACAGAGGCACAGGACCGACTGGCTACACTGACTTGGAAACAGTTCAACAAAGGGTCACACCACTCGAATGACACCTGGGGGGGAGGGGGTTGGACAACCACAACAGAGGGTGACGCTCAAAGTCACACTGAACCAAAAGCAAATCTGGAACAATAACTCATCCTGTGGTTGTGTCAGTAGGTCACGTATCAGGTTACAACACATCACTGTTATGTTGCTGTTAAATCAATCTGACAAGACTGTAAATAGGTCTTCCATATGTAAAGCACTTCACTGTTACCATGGTTACCTGTTTTTCTCCACACAAGTCACATAGGGATCGTTTCCTTGTCTGTGGCTACAATACATACATATATTTTGCTAGCCTTTGAGCCTCAAAGTTGGCTTGCACTGCATCAGGATGCATTATCAAGCAACAAATACAACAGTAGTAAGCGCTGCGATTTCTTAGCCTCTTCAAAATACAAAGTGTCTTGAGTTGGCATCTTTGTGTGTGAGGAAAGTACACAATTCAAAGAAGCTCTCTTTATATACACACACACACACACACACACACACACACACACAAAGCACTAACAGGGCTCCAGAGTGCGACCAATTTGGTCGCATATGCGACCGAAATTTTTAAAAGTGCGACTGAAAAAAAATTGCGGTCGCACTGGTGCACCTGACGTCGCTCAGGCGAAAACATGAATTTCGCAAGTGCAACATCTATCTGTGTTATCCTCTGGTTATCCTGAATGTATCGTGGTCTAAACCAATAAGAGACAGAGTTCGGGCGGGTCCTTGCCTCTGATTGGCTGTGGTGCTTTTCTCTGCTCCAAGTTGTTGTCAGCTCAAAAAATGCGCGCGACCTGAGCAGTGAGCAGAGAACTGAAACGATCAAGAAAATAAACGCGACAAATACGTGAAAATAAAGAGAGGTAGAGATATTGAAACTTTCTTCGTTAAGAAAACAAAGCCGACTCCTAGCCCTACTGTCACTCCATGCAGCCAAGACTCGACATCAGCCTTCCACAGTAGGCCAAGACTCGGAACCAAAGGAGGTAGAGCCCGGTAACGGTAATGAGATGAAAAAGCCCAATATTCTTTCCGGAAAGAATAAATCAATTTCCCTGGCTAAGGTAGGCCTATAGTAAAGCAGTGTTTTTCAACCACTGTGTCGCGGAACACTAGTGTGCCGTGGGAAATTATCAAATTTCACCTAATTGCATACCTGCCAACCTGTACGCATTTGCTACGATTTGTCACTTAATACGCGAAAAGCCTTTGATTGACTTCAGGCTCAAGTCGCGCACAACGCAACTCGTACGCATTGGGCAGCCACATGCTGTGCTGGGTAGTTTTAAACTCCAAATACGGTTCAAGAAAATAATTGAAGATGCGTTAAAACGAAAGTAACGAACCATATTCCATCTTCATAACGTTGCTGGTTTTACAAAGAAGGACGTGCTAAACAAGTGCATGCGATAGCCTAGTAAGAAAAACGAGCAGGATGATGTGTGTTTGCGTGCGTGTCTGTCAGTTAAAATTGGGCCTACACATGATGTTAGCACCTCAGATGTTCCTAACGAATTAGCCTATCAAGATCAATTGCCATGCCTCCCTCCTTCTAAATCCGTTTTGCACAGTGTGCAATTATGATTTTGATGTTAGCCACCATGGAGCAACAGGAATGCTTTCATTTCTTCATTTCATTCTCTTCTCAGAAAGGACAAGTCAGCAGGCTAAGAGGCAAAGCTGTTGTCAAGTGTCTCTGCTGTCTCGGGTATAAAATACTACTTTGTGTTTCTTTGACTCCTATTCATGACACCTTAGTCACTTGGTGAGAATTACTTTATACTTTGTATATAGATTTCAGAGTTTCCTTTTTTTCCATTTTTCATCTGCTGTTGGTGTGCCTCGTGATTTTTTTCAATGAAAAAGTGTGCCTTGGCTCAAAAAAGGTTGAAAAACACTGCAGTAAAGAACATAAGTCAGTGCACTGTACAGTAGGCCTATATACTGTCGGGAGTGCGGGCAGACTATGGGCGGGTAAAGTGCATTCGTTGAAGGGTCGACAACGTTTTGTTATATGAAAGGAGGGATTAAAAAGTGACATTTTGGTGTTAAAGGCGACGTAATAAAAATATGGGTGCACCTAAATTTTGTGCTGGTGCACCTAAAAAAAAAAAAAGTTAGGCGCACCAGTGCAACCAACACAAAAAGTTAGTCTGGAGCCCTGACTAATAGTGGTCACAAAGCTAGGCTAACACATCAGGTGACGTGGCTTAGCACGTTGAACCTGAGCCAGAGGAGGGCCTGGTCTTTTCACAATGGCAAGGAGGGGACCCAGAGAGTTAACTGGCCAATCACATGTCTGTTTGTGTGTTTCTATAACAGCTGCTCTTAATACCTTTCTCCAGACTCAACCTACCTTTCCGACAAACATCCACCTTGAGCACACCGGAGCCCAGACATAGCTCAGGTTTCTGGCAGAAGCCTGCGTTGTCGGGGTTCTCCTTCATGCTGGCCAGCACGGAGCGGGGCGGAGTGAAGCGGTAGGCAGGGATCCCCTTCACCTCCACGTCCTGCTCAAACTCCATATAGATGGACCTGGGTTGGGCGAGACATAACCACATAAACCATGTGGCCAAAGAAACGTCATTCACAGTGCATTATGTTCCATCCTGCGGCTAGCTGAGAAATTTCTGCACTGTACAAGTCTTACAAGATGATCCTTCACTCTGCCGATCTGTGAAGCATCTCTTCCATAAATACTCACTACATAATCCATTGTGTGTGCGTGCGCGTATTGTGTGTGTGTGTGTGTGTGTTGTGGGGCGTTAGGTTTGTCAAACATGTTTTCGATTATATCCGCTATCTGAGAAATGCATTCCATAGGAACCAAGCCCCATGAAACATCTCCCTCGGTGCCAAGGGGGGTTGTACCTTACAGAAAACAGAGGACTTTCACAGAGCCTCATCTAAGCACTCCCACCAAACCCACCTATTTGGTCTGATCCAGGGGAGCTTTTTAAAAAGCCAGTTACTGATACCTAAAGCTCATTAGCACATATAATCTGCTGCACTGCCTGGCCTTGCACTTTTGAGCAAGACACTCAGGCATTTTGGAGATTACCCCAGCAACTATGCGTTATGCTTTTAGCCAAATGATTAAGTCCATGAGTCTACTGGAACTGGATTCAGTCCCATTATGTCTAAAAGTGCAAAATGGGGGCAAACGTTTAGCCAGTATATCGGTCCAAATTTTGCAATAACATTTTGGGTTAAAATGAGAACAAAGGTGAAATCATTGGGAGTACTACTCCCAATGGTGTTGTCTGGCTGATGACCTTCCTCTGAGTGTACCAGAGTAGGCTAAAGTGTTTGGGGAAGGCGAGGGAGGGAGGGTGGGTGTGTGTGTGTGTGTGGGGGGGGGGTGATTTGACCAGCATCCAGACAGAGTCAAGATGTCCACCATACCAGCAGAGCAGATTCTTTCCACTTTGAACAAAAGAGGGAGGGTGTGTGTTCAACATCATTGCCAGTTTTTTAGGTCAAGGTTCCCACTCAGAATAGACCCCCACCCTCTAGGTCTGACCAATGACAACATGAGCACCTTTCATGTAGGTGAAGAGTCATGCGGTGATGGGAGGAAGCGATTAGGTTGTGATAGTCCGACACTGTGCACGTACCAGACTGAAGTCCACAATGTCTACTTAGCTGTAGCAGAAAAGGGGCACCCAAGTCAGGACTATAGCTGGACGCCCAAACAATCTCCAAACATGATGTCACCTACTTGTTTTCAGACAACAGAGTAAAACGGCACCATGAGTAGTTTATGAGAGGATGTTAGTTGAACTACTGCCAGGGGTGCAAAAACACACCCTCATTCTACTACTTCTAGGCGTTTTCAGAACCACATGGATGCCGGTTCCCACACTAACTCACTGACATGTTTACACCGACAGAAAATTATACATACTATATTGTGCAAAAAATTGGTAAGGAAGGGGTGGGATAAAGTCTTTGTAGTGGTGTTGGGAAGGGGTTAGTGGTGGTGGTGGTGTGTGTGTGTGAGCGGTGGTTGGTGTAGAGTTGATAAATGGTGTGGACAAAGGGAAAAGTGCTATCTTACAATTTAACCATTACAACACTTGCACACATCAACAAGGAGCACCTAAGTGCGTGTGTGTGCGCTGTATTTATGTAGTTGTGCAGGGGGTGGAATGTAATGTATAGAAAGATTTGGATTTGGATGGCCTGAGGAAAGCAACCTCTCTCTGTTCGGTCCTTGTGACTACATTGGTAGCCGCCATGCCACCTGCTAGATCATTCAGCGTTGGTGTATGGTACCCCTGTTGCTGATTGTAAATCCTGGAAAGACTAGCAATATCTTTAGTGATCTCATTCAAGCAACAAACTGTAGTGTTGTTGTTCATCAGTTTATATAAAGTAGGACCAGAAAATATTATAAAATATTTTCTGCCTACTGACTAGATGTCTTGCAGGGCAGGGAGTGGAGTGTAGTACTCTCTGCAGAATACTGGGGAGTGTGCCTTAGCAGGTGATGTTGCCTGTTAGTACACTCAAAAGATGAAGTATAGAAGGCCTGCACGATGATAAATGCATACTCAATGCTAAAAGTCTTAAAATATAATCTGGTGCTAAAGTAGTAATTTTATTGAGGTTGAAAAATGAACAGAAGTAGGTATATATTTGTGATATTTAATTCTACCACTTCTTCATGATGCTTCAATAAAATATATGAACTGACTACATTATGAAGCCTGTTTGTGAACAAAGCACATTCACAACCAGTGAATGCGCTTCTGTTCAACAAAGTATCACTTTTGTGTCCTAACCCTTCTCCGCAGTTCTGGATTAAAAAGTGCAGACTTTGCAAGATGAAAAGTCATGGGAAAAGGGGACTGTTCACGTCCAAAGACAAAGCTAGCTTGTTGAAAACCTGGGAAAGACCTTCAGAGAATATAAAGTTCAGACTCTTTTCTATGAAGTGGTACGGAAGAATTTATATTGAGATCACTGTTGTGTTCAATAGCAGAGATAATGTATACAGACATGCATACTGTGTTTAAACAATTCCCCTGCCTCCAATGAATGTATCCGTTTTAAAACAAAAGACAGGATGTTTAGCAATTCACTTTGGCTATCTGCAGAGCTGAGGAACGGTGAAACTATTCACTCACTCACCAGGTGAAGAGTCATTACTTTCCATAGAAACCCTTGAAACTAAACACTTGCTGCCAACTGTCACAAAGACTCATCAGTAGCCACAGCAGTAAATGAGACAAAAAAAGATGAAGATTAACTTAAGGGAAAGACTAGGTCAGACAGACTAAATCACTAGTCCATTTGAATTGGTTCTGGATCTCCACAGCCCTAGGAACCAATCACAGACCCTTATCCCACATGGGGTGAGGCCCACTAAGCAAAAGTTCAGTTAATTAATTTGTTTCATGCTGTTTAGGATGCTAACATGAGTCATTACACGGCGAACGAACGATGTAGAATGAGCTACTGTGGCCTACATCGGTAGATAGAGCATTTGCAATGTTCAACAGCAGCGACCCGCCTCCAATAGAATGCACTGCAACACAATGTAATGAAGCGGTCTTTAGAGGGAGCATGTGAGAGAAAAAAAAAAAAAAAAACAGAACGTTGCTTAGCCCTGCTTTAACAAGATGGATGTGCTGTTTGGAAGGTCCGATTTGGTACTCCCCTATAAATGAAATGCCAATGGCTTAAAGCGCCCATAGAACACATTGTTTGACCATCATAAATTGTTCTCTGAGCCTCAATGGCGTATGCTGAAGGTGACCCAGGAGCACTGCTAGCGTGTTGTTCACAGACTCATTTAAAAGGCTTAGAACGAAAATATTCGTAATTCCCGCCTCCAAATTCATGAAGCAACAGGGGATTGGACCAGAGACGTTTTCAGACGATCTTTGGTTGGACCATGCAAATATAGGAGGTGTATCTTAGTGCTGCCGACATCAAGAGCCATCTCGTTTCAGACTGGCCTTTTTCAGCCCGGCCATTTCTAGCTTGAAATTTACATGTAGAACGAAGCGGAAGACGGTGGTTGAAGTTTTGCCATGGTCTATTGGATACCGTTGGCTACCTAAATTCAACAATAACAAGGTAAATGTGGTTTGACATTCTATGGGCACTTTAAGTCCAGACCAGTGACTGTATAATATACTGAATAGAGTCACTGCTCCAGATCTACATCAGTTTCAGACATTCTGTCCTGAAGAACCTTGCAGGTCTGGGATCAAACTGCTTGGGACCACATTTATAAGCGCATACATACCTGCATAGATCAGCAGTGAAAATATGAAGGCGTTCCTCTTTGGTCAGGAAAGGGTGAAAGGCGCTACCATCTGTGCCCTGGATCGCGTTGCTGTAGTTGGTTTTCCAAAATGTCAGCTCCCTAAAACAGATTCATACAGACAAGCAGAAGCAATTCAATACTTATCCACTAGAAACAAAAATGTTCAAATAAATGTCCAGCACATCAATGCATCAAATTTTATTTCTATGAAAGCAGATGGAGGACAAAGCCTCACAAGGAGGACTTCACACCTCTATGTGACCCCTCTCCCAGCCAACTTTAAACCAGTGACTACTTCATAGAGACCATGGTGCTATTGCAACAACACAATCTAGGAACTGCTGGCCCTAAGAACACTGGAGCAAAGAGTCATGGGAAACGACAATTCATCCCGAGGGGAAAGAATTTATCCCACACTGATTTCATCATAGGTCTGGTAGACAAAGTGCAATGATGCCTACATGCTCAGAAAACAAAAGAAAATATCGTGACCTTTGACCCTTCCAGGTGTGTACACGGCCGTAGTCCATGTAGTCGGCCTCCCCGGTGAAGTACACAAATTCACCATCATCCGTGCCATTTTTCTGCAGAGTGAGATCACACGCCACACATTGTGCAGCCAAAAAAGCAGTATTAATATGAATGGCAAAAAAAATCATGAAGCATCAAAGCGTGTAAAACTTTCTCAATTGTATTAAGTATTAAAAAAAGAACAATGGTGCACAAAGTACAGGCCAAAAACAGGTTCCCAATATTAGCAAAAAGAGAGGAAAATAGGGGGGAAAAAAAAACAAAACTTACATTTAACATGAAGCCAAATTTCGTCTCAACTTTTTTAAAGGAAGAAGCTTTCAACAGAAGAGGGTCTGAATAACCCCACAATAATTCATTGACAGATCGTGTTGCAAATATTCCAATATTAAGTTGCTTAATCCACACTTTGGCCATTGGGGCCATGATCCAACTAGCCTGGGCTTGGTTCATCACAGCCTATTGGTAAAAAATGAAAGACGGTTAAAACAAACCAGACACACAATTATGGGTAACAAAGAAAATCAAGAAAAGATGAAGACATGCACACATACATGTGCGCACAAGCGCACACTATCACACACACACACACACACACAAAACAACGCTCATTATAGATCTTACCACGGCTGGCACATTGACAGTTGTAATGAGATCAACATCAGGATCTCCCACTGATTTCTCAGGCAAGAACACAAAGGTTTTTGGGGTATGGGCTAGCACCTTGGTCCCATTCTCCACAAACGTCACATTCGCTTTCGGCCGGTACTCCCTAGTGATGAAAAGAACGGGAAAGGTTCTTTCTAAGGTTCCTATAGGGACTACTATGGCAACCAGCTGACCAACTAAACAATGTAGGGAATGCACTCCATCTGTATGCATGTAATCATGTGTGTGTGTGTGTGTGTGCACTACATAGATCAAATTTGCACATGGGAGGCGAGCACTAACTGAACAGGCCACAACAATTAAAACAGTTTCTTTGCCCTCTCAAGTTAGAATTGGTTGCCATTTGGACCACTGTGTTGTAGCAAAGCTTCTCGTTCTCAACTTACAGAGCAGTCACAAACAACTGAACTTGCTTTAACAAAGTGAGATGACTAAACAGCATGGTCTTAGCTGGCCAGAGGTTTGTCATAGAGCTAGATGAATTCATGTATTAGCAATTATGCGATGATGGGAGATGCAGCAAAAGCACGTTGGCTGCCATCTTAACAGTAGTTTAAGCTAAGCTGACAGTGCAAGGAACAAATGGATTAATGGACAGGTCTTATTGCATAATGGGCATCAGATATGAATGTGACTCACGCTCACATGCAGCTCAGACAAAGTCTCTCTGGTTGACACCTTGCACGGCAGGTGCCCCGCCGGCAATGTAGAAACGTGTGTGTAAGACGGATGACTTGTTGACGGGCGATGACGCAATCCACCCCCAAAAAATTATCCGGTTTAGCCCATCCACACGAAAACGCCTGACCGGCATTTTCAATTAATCCACTATGGGACCCGTTTTCAAATCTTGCCGTTTACAGATGCGTTTTCACCCGCTTCGTGTGGACGAGACGTGTTTTAGGACAAATATTTGTGCGGATATGTCCGTTTACGGCTTTGTGTGGACACGGCCTGAAGCTGCAGAAGAATATTGTCACTAATATATGTGTTTTTGTCAGAATTGTTCTACCTGTGTTCACCCGAGGCAACAATGACTCACTAAAGGGGAGGTAGGAGGCAGATTATGGCTGTAATACCCGACGTAAGACGGCTTTGCTGAACACAGCACTTTTTCACCAGTACTACTTAACAATTGTAGCTATTGCACATTGCAAAAAAAAAAAAAAAACACACACACACACACAAATAATTTTTCCACTTTGGACAGCGATCACAATGAATGGACAGGTTTTGCCAATGTTCTGTCTCGATTAATCACAAACGTCTGTGATGGGTTGAGATTTTGTGCCTACCTGTAGGTATAGGGTCCAACCTCAACAACACGTGGCTTTGCATTTCCTGCAAGGAATTCATCGGGGTTTGTAACATTGAAGAAAAAGAACTCCATGAAAACTGGTGGTGGAGGATTCTTCCAGCTGTCAAACACCTTACTCCCCTCAGTAAGGGTTATCTCCTTCAAAACATAACCAGAGAAAAGGGTGAAAAATATGCTCAGAAAAATAAACAAATGTTAAGGATTTTAATGTCACATACTTTTTTAAAAGGTTTAAAAATGTAGTGAAATTATGGATGTTGTCTGTCTATTGTGCATTTAAAAAAAGAGAAGGGTGAAGAATGAGATAAAGGGATATGGGTGTGTGTGGGGGGGGTGATGGAGAGATGGGAACGGCCTATTCTGCATGAGGTAACAGAAACATGCACGTCATGCATGTCAGTTGATCTTTGGATTCTTTAACACAGTAACTGGAGCATTTTAAGTAAAATGTATCACTGATGCTGTAACATTTTCAGGCACTTGAAGCCTCTGAAGGGTGGCTGAATAGATACTACAAGGGGAGGTTCCTACAGAATGCACTGTGCGTTTAAAAATAATCTGTATAATAACTAAAGGCTGATATTAATGAAAGTAGTTTCCATGCCTACTGTGTGTATTAGCCTATAAGGGGGCAATGTATGGGTGAATGGAACAGTACAGGAAAGCCTGACAGAATTACACATAACTCTTTTAAAGTTTAGTCATTAAGGACACAAACCATTGCGCACATAGGTTAAGGTGACCGTGATTTGCCACTGGTCATCCCATTTAATATCAGTCAACACTGCATTAGCTTGGTAAACTTGGTTGTGTACAGCTGGTAAGTAGCACAGGGGAGGCACCCATACAGACAGTAAACAACATTAATACATCCAACTTCCATGAAATAGTAACACAGAATAGTACACACCGGAAACACACAACCTAAAAGTTGAAGCAGGCCTTTTTTAATTTGAGGAATTAAACTATCGCCTGAAGTCTATAGTTGACAGACATTACTGTAAGACCATAACCTGAAACAACTTGATGAACGATTACAAAGGCCGAACCAATTTAACGTTAATAGCAAGTGGACTATATTGTGCGGAATAGCGTTGTCCAAAATCCAAAGCTGGAAAACTATCAGGGGGCAGGCACCCAATTAATCAAATACAAAAAGTGGGCTAACCATAAAAAGTAGGCTATTCAAACATTACAAAATCTACATTAGCTTCAGCAGACTGCATGTTCAACAAATAACTGAGAGCAGAAATGAGCCACTACAACCCTGTCAAGCATTGGACTCAAGCGTTTCACAATTTTGATTTTAAAGTCCAACAAGACCCTGCTAGGACACGGAAGGATGCCCTTGAAGGGGGGTGAGCTGCCACCAGTCCACATCGATCACCAGGGCAGCTGGACCTGCCAGTTTCTACCCGACCATGTGGACCATGCGTTGGGCAGTGAGCACTCTTAAAACTGGGCCAAAAACATTATGGCCCAGAGTACCAATGACATAGAAGAGCTTAACTTGCCAATCGGTATGTTATCTTATTATTCCAGCACTGTTCATCTGCTACTGTTACACCAAATGCAAATGTGTTATACTGTGAGATTTTCATGTTAAACACACATGAAACCTTACAAATGCACATGAAAGTGAGATTGTTCTAAACAGAAATGCAGAAGTGCCGAACAGTCACTTTGCCACACCAGTGTGTTTATCTGACGATAATGCCAACATTAGATGTAATGCAGGCTACTGTACTGAAATAAATGTTGCGCTTTTTCTCTAGGCTACGTTGGCAGTAATTTTACACAGGTAAGGTATGGCATATAGATGATCAGGTTTCTGAGTAAAGCATTTCATATATTCAGGGGAGGCAGATGATAACATAGTAATGTTATTATACCATTTCTTTCTGCTTAGAAAGCAAACATACTGAAACGCTGCGTACATATTACTTCTATCCTAGCACTAAAATGAACTGAAGCACTATCCCCTAGCACTATGCTCCTTAAGGTTTCTGCTATGTAGCTTGATTGTCATCCTCGTTTTGTAAGTCGCTTTGGATAAAAGCGTCTGCTAAATGCATAAATGTAAATGTAAATATTAAATAAGCAGAGAGCTCTCAGAGTTGTCATTGCAACTTTACTTTATATGCCCCAATTGTCCTAAGATCACATGACACAGTGCACCACCACTGTGTGAGAAACTGGGTCGGCTTACTTTGGTCCTTCCATGTTATGATCTCCTGGAAGGAAAGTTTGTCCGCACAATAACCAATGGTCTGTTTGTATATGAACTAATCTAAAATCTTTGGTTTTCTAAACATCTTAGGATTTTCTTTTCATTCCAATAAGTGACCTAAAAATAGCAAAAGCCTGTAATGACAAAAGTAACTAGATTTTCAGGGTTATTGAAAATTAAGTTAATAATGGGTTAAAATGACTAAGCCTACAAGATGGTATGGTAAAGAAGAGGGCAGGGTTACCTTCAGTGGTTAGTTTTATTACAGGCTATGGCTTCATTTGCCTTTGCAACTACTTCACTACGTAACTCAAAAAGGATCAAAAGATGTTGGGGAGCCCCAATTTGCTTCAAGAGGAAGCAGCAAAAATAACTAATCACGGGGGCAACAGCTAGTGTAGTAATATGTCAAAACGGCAATAAATCAAAACAGCCTACATAAAGGTTAACGGTTAACGTCTACAATATGGAGAAATTACATCTAAATTGTCATAGTCTGACAGTTACTTTAAAAAAATATGCAACACAGGGTCTACTCTTAACCAGATAATCTACGTTTCATTGACAGAACACTTATTGAGTTTTATAATTATGTCTACAAGTTTGATTAGCATTATCCCACAAATTCCACATAGATGCAACCTGGGCAGACAGCCAGTTCCAGTTCATTTAATCGTCTCTTAAATAAAACTAACACACAAGGAGAAAAAAACTTTGAATAATAGCGTTATCGTGTATTGATGAAAGTATATATGACAAAAGGTCTTTTGAAAGCATCACTATGGGATTATCCTAAATTGGTTAGACCTACTTAGCAGGCATTGCACGTGCACACCCAGCTCGACTGCATGGATGTGAAAACAACATTTCTGAGTGAAAAGAAGAAAACTGAGTGGCCCCAGAGAACTTTTATGGTGGCGCTGAGTAGCGACCAGGTGAATGGTAACTTTATTCATATCTGTACACATGCTGCTATATCTAATACATGCTTTAAATCAAATTCTCCACCAGTCTATTGAAAAATAAAGGTTTAGGCTAGATAACTTTAAACGTTAGCAAACATTTGACATGTAACTTTTCGTTGATTTAGTCAACTTACCCCTTTCAATCGCTTAGAAATCAATCCTGGAAATACATCTGCGATCATCAGTGCAATGCCGACAATTAACAAATGAGTAGCGATAATTCCGGTTGCATAGACGCAACAAGATCTTCGCATCATTATTAAAGTTTAAGACACGTGGATAAGGCAATGACTTAACTTAAGGATGCTAACGTTATGATAGCAAACTTTTGACCTCTATTGCGTTAGTATGCAGGTTTATATCGCAAAAAGTTTGCGCAATCTTGAAAACATTTAAAAACGGTAGCGTTGAGCGATAAGTTAATTAGAATGGAGCAGATGGAAACGCCAAAGAACTAAATTGAACTGATAATATTAGTCCCTCAGTTCATTTAAACTTCGCACTATCGACTTAAGATAACTGATGTAGGAACCACACTTTCGCGCCACTAATATCCGCGATGAAACGTGTTGCTCTTTACTAAAACATAACTGGTCAAAACAACCGTTTTGATTAAAGTTAGCGGCTGTGGGCGGTGTAATTTAAAGAAACATGCCAATGAGTGTCTGCAGTGGGCTGCGAAGGTCACATTGTCAGTGTGGAAGAACTGCTCTGATTGGACACGACGGCAGCGTGGCTCCTGCCCCCAGAGTTCTGTCATCTCTGCAGTTGCTCAAGCAGATCCGTTGTGAACAGGCCTACAGTGCATGCAAATTTTCACCCCTTTCAATGCAATGTTTCACCCTTTGTAACTCTTCAGCCATCCCCTTAGTCATTCATGTTCATTTTTCTCAGTACTCCCGACAGTAAAGTACAGCATTGTAGATTTTTTTTGCATATTATTATTATTATTATTATTATTATTATTAACAATATTATAAACATTCTGGTGCCCTCCACTTCTAAAGTGTAGCCTATTTGAGAAAAGTCTATCAAAGTCTGTTTGTGTGCTTGATTGTAATTAATAAAATCATCATATAATAATTAAATTGTTTAGAAGGCCACACGCCTTCCTGCATTGGGCCTTAAAGTTAAAAGTGCAAAAGACATGAGGACTCCTGTCTGCACGGCTTAATTCAGCAGTCGGGGGGGAAAAGAGTTTTGATAAGAGAGATAACCAGGAACCCAAAGATCACTGGTTGATTTATAGGCAAGTTATTAAGAGAGCTGTGTGGAAATGGGATACAATTCCAGAAAGACAAACATCACATCCTACATGGGCCTGACTGAGCTGGTCTCTGTAGAAATGTATCCCATCACCAGAGTACCCCATCACCTGAGCAGGACTCAGACGGGGACTCGTATGTATGTGTGTGTGTGTGAGAGAGAGAGAGAGAGAGGGAGAGAGGTACTGTTGTTGTTTACTGTGTTTATTCCCCACAGGAAAAAAATCTTAAACCTTAAATTTGCCTTATTCCTCTACAAGTTAATTCATTATCTATTGCTCGATTGTTAATATCAAAACTCATTGATTTATATGTTGCCACTTCCATGGCTGTCTCTGTGTTAGCCCTCTGTGTGTTAATCAGGCTGAGGTGACGAACCTCGCCTACCTCCTCAATCTAGGTTGGTCGATTGGTACCAAAACTGGCTATGCCTGTTTACAAAAAATGGTACCTGATACCAGGCACTTTGGGCTGGTGGGAAAGCAAAAAAACACGAGTAGATTCGAGTAGAGCCAAGTAGAGACGAGTAGAGCTGGGCTAAACCGGGCCGGTGGAAAAGCGCCACAAAACACTTTTCATTATTACATCTATTCCAGCATCCAATCACTAAGATAGGAATGATCATGGTCGGCCAGATATACTTGCTCACTATTTGAGGGCACATATTTTAATCATAAATCAGATCATTTCATTTCCAGGAGGTAATGGTACATATCTGAAGCCACTAGATTGTTTGGTGCTGAATTATACATTAAACTGAAATAGCTCAAATGAAACCATAATCAGCATAGTCGTATTAAGCCAAGCTGCACAACCAACTTGGGCAAAAATGTAAGTAGGAGGTAATTGTTTAAGTTGGCATCTGACATGATTGCCGTGCTTTCCTGATGCAACGTGAACAGTTAGCTGTTGGATATTTTTTTCCAAGGAACCTTTCAGCTGGAGAACACAATGGCCTGCTCTTTGTGGACTATCAAGATGGCATTGCGTTGGCTGGTCAGTTGACCATGTTCCAGGTATGCTAGCGTCGATCCCCTCTCTTACGTGTTTTACCTGGACTCACCCATTTCTGACTTCCAATGATATACTCTGCATTGTTTGATTCAGTCTGTCAACCACTTATCAACACCGGATTGGACTACAAACAGTATGAACACAGGTCTTTTTTTAAAAGATATTTTTTGGGCTTTTTGTCTTTCATCTGATACTGTCGGACTGTAGTGATGACAGGAAAGGAGTGGGAGAGAGAGATGGGGGAGCATCGGGAAATTACCTCGGACCCGGGTCTCTGGATTTAAGGTATGGCGCCTTCGCCAACTGAGCCTCGGCGCCCCCAACACAAGTGTTTAGCCATTAAAGGTGCTCTATGAGATGCTGCAGGATTTTAGCGCGATTTTATTTTTATCTGAAATCGTAGGTATCTCCCCTTGATCGCCTAGCCTTCTGCCCCCTGAATACACTATGAAAACCCTGGTCTCGAACAACAATACAGTGGCTGTAATACTCAAACAAACCTAAACACAACAAACCACGGCCAACCAATCGACAATAAAGGTGGTAGAGGATGCGCATTAACTCCCACCCCATCTGGTTGCCGATTGGTTTGTCGTTGTTTGTTGTGTTTAAATTGAGACCCTCCTATCGCTAGCGTTTGTTTGAAAACACTACTCCGGTTTGAGTTATTTCAGCCCCTTGAATTAGGCTATTGATATTCTCTTGAATTATTGATATGCAACAAAGCTGGAGAACACAAGAAATGAATTCCAGAGGAGATTTGATTTTGTAAACAGTTATTATATAAACTTATCTGTTTGGTTTAATGACCTGTTACATGAGACAGTCATATTGACAGTGAGAGATGTTGATTTTAAATAGCCAAGTAGGCTATTTCATGGAGATCTCAATGACATCCATCAAGATGTGGCTAACCCTATGCCATTCATAAATATTTTGGAATTTGGAACATCACAGACCCTTCACCATAATTACTATAGTTACAGGGCTTCAATAAAACAGGATTATAGATAAATAAATTTAGTTACTCTAAATTTGTGATTAAATGACAAGAAAGCTTTTTCTGGTATGCATTTTGAATAGACCAATGGGAATCACTGTTTAATTTGTAAAATACTTTAGATGACTAATGCTGTTTTTTCTCCCACAGTGTTATTTGGGTAAATTATTAGTCTCTACTGCCCTTGACACTATGGCTGGAGGCAAGATAGACATGTGTCATTATAAGAAAATTTAGCCTATAGTTTCAGTTGACTGTTATGGATATATCTTAACAATGAGGATATTATACATGTCCCATATTGAAATACTTTGAACACTGCTTTACTGAACTTTGTTTACATTAGTGATCTATGAAGTCATACTTGAAAGTCTCAAAACCAAATGGTTACTTCATTATGGATTATGCTATAATATGATTTATCATCTTTACCGGGTATGCCTGCTATTTTTGTGTATATTGTATATTAGGCTGAGCACATTACTTTTTGGAACATTAAATCAATGAATTAAACTGATAAAACACTGTTGAAGATATAAATGTCATTTATTTCAAGACATGGTGCAAAGAAATGGACAAGAATTCTTTCCAGGGGGTTTTCACTGTATAAAAAAAATCTGCCTGTAAATACCAAGTTGTTTTGTCTCAATAAAGCACGCAATACAAGTCTACAAGGAGCAACATCAAGGTAATTGTCTAATTATAACTCTTTAGAAGTAGCCTACTCACTGATCCTCCCCCCTTAAATGCATGACAACGACAGCATACTGATATCTGAAATATGCCCGTCAGCTTTCATCTTAATCATTTCCTTATTTCCACTTTGAAATTCTACTTTCTTCTGAAATAGATGCAAGCAATCTTGTACAAAAAGATAGAATGTTTGGCAGAGATAGTTCATCTTCAAATACATCTCCAAACTCCATCACAAAGCTGGGAAGATATATAGCCTAATAATACAACATACATTGAAATTCAGTTGAATTATTTCAACTTTAATTTTTTATCGCTAAATGAATGACTTCTTCTTAAATCAAGTAAAATGTGATAGGTCTACTGGTCATTATTTGACTTTGACCAAGCTTATTTAAACCACTGGACCATGCTCTTTGTTATTTCTTCTTTGAACTTGGGGAACTAAGATTAGGCTGCTCATGAACATTCTCTGCCATAGCAATAAGATGTGAATTGACATTAAATGTTGCTTAATTATCAAGTCAAATTTTCTTTACATTATTTTTAATGCCTAGATCTTCTTTTAATCACTTCTTTTAGATCTTTTTTTATTTATCAAGAGAGAAATATTAGACAACTCTTGTTAAATGTGAGTGTTTAGAAACTAAACTCAAACACACTACAACTCTCTCTCTCTATCTCTCTCTCTCTCTCTCTCTCTCTCTCTCTCTCTCTCTCACCCTCTCTCACCCTCTCTCACCCACCCTACCCAGGCATGCTCTGCATTTGCATTCCAATCACATGTGTGTGATCTATATGACACCCTCAGCATGAGCTGGGAGTACTACACAGAGTCCTCACCCAGGGATATCTCCTTTGAGTCCACAACAACCAGCTTCGGGTTATCCAGTGAATGTCTGTTGTGAGGGGCAGTGTGGGAGTTCTGGAAATAACTGCAACGTAGAAATGAAATTCAGGTCTGAACTAATTTAAGGACTTGTTTAAATAGAGTAAACAAATCATTATAACAAGCTCTGGGGCCAAACCTGTTTGTCCACGGCAAGTTACAGTTATCAGTTAATGTTTTCACTCTTTAAACCAGAGTGATATTCTAAAGAGCAACAGCCTGTAAGCATGTTTTACAATATTTAAGGTTAATTAGCGCCCCCTAAAGTATTAATTTGTCAATGCAGACCTCAACCCCTTAGAAAAGCCTTGTCTGGAAATAATGATTTTTTAATCTTTGTCTGTCTGTTGACATTTGATGATTCCTGTGCAACACATCGTTGGGTTTTCATCATGTTGAGATCTGATGTGAGTGAAAGGATTTCCGACGGTGTCTGTTTACGTTCAGGATGCAACTGGATGACACAGTAGCCTGACACAGACAGACGTGCAGATTAAGATTTGTGAGCTGATGAAATGACAGAAATTTTCAGTTGAACTCTTTTTTAAGCAACACAATTATTCTGGCTGCTTCAACTCCCGTTCTCCATTGGCCAGGGCTGTCCGTTTTACTGGTGCTGACATAGGCTATGTGCATGCTCTGTCTTGCTGTGTTGTGTCTGGGCTGTGTAGAGGTGAAGTTATTGCAAAAGGTGCCAGTACAGACTTGGAATCAAGTTACTGTTACACACACACACACACACACACATAAACACACACACACACACACACACACACACACACATAAACACACACACACAATTTAGTGGCCTTTGCTCATCCACACGTGTTCAGAGCCCTCAGCTTGTCAGATAAAAGATAATCAGTGATAATCAACGCTAATATAAGGCTGACCTGCCTCTCCCCCTTTCTCATTGTCTCTGTACCAGCTGCAGACATGAATATCATTGATCAGAGGGTGATTACCTTAAGCCTACTCTTGGCCCTCATAACTGCTATGCAGGTAAGCAATCTATTAGTTAGTGTTCAAGCCCTCAAAGATCAAGAAATAATGGCAGTTATGATGACAGTTGTGGATGGCACTTGATTTTATTCACAATACTGAGTTTGGATAATTGGATAATGGACATTGGATACCAACATTGGTGTTTAGATATTTTTGTTTTGCCCACAAGTTTACAGTTCTGATGTTTGTTGCAATAACAAATAGGAGATCTGCAGTACTGATGACTGGTGAAGATTTTGTTCTGCTTGTTCTTGCACGTGTTGCTCTTTTGCATGAGTGTTTGCATTAGTATTATTTGTGTCACCTTAATACTGTATGCGGCTTGTGTGTGTGTGTGTGTGGCAGGTGAAGTCAGCTCCGCTGCAAGAGGACTGGACCACGGGCCTGATCCACCGTGCCAAGCGTTCGCTGCTCTGGCGCTGGAACATGCTCAAGCCCATCGGGGCTAGCTGCAGGGAGCACTCCGAGTGTGGAACTACATACTGCAGGTGCTCACCCCCCACAATCAGATAGATAGATACTTTATTGATCCCTTCATTTGTCTAGTAGCAAACAGACATAGATTGACAGATTACCAACAAAAAGCCCACAGGCATTACACAGCTTGGTGTCACTGACATATCCATGTGTCCGTGCAAAACAAGGAATAATTAGCATTGTTGTTGCCCTGGGTAAAGGTTGTTACTGTAGATATGACAGGTTGTAAAGTGTACAACCAATTTATATTTTCACCATTGTCTTTTGTCTTTTTGCATATCTAAAATTTACAACGACTTTACTGTCCCGTACTACAACTTCTGACTTCATGTTGTAGAGTGATATTGTTTTATCTCTACAGGAAACATATCTGTACCTTTCGCAGTTATGCCTCGTGAATTTATGGAGCTCATGACTACCTGGACAGAAACATTTCTTGAAGGTTAAAAGCAAACAACACTGAGCTTTGAAGATTGCCTCAATCACAATACTAATGAAGAGGACCTTTTCCACCGTAATGGATATATATGGACTAAACCCCGTTTGGAGAATATTCTGTAGCAATTGTCCTGAGAATTTTAAAAAGGGACCAAATAGTCATTTCAGTATTGCAAGAACATTGCAAGAACAAGTACACATACCTGCCAGACCCGGGGCAGTACAAACCAATTTACTCAAATTGTAGGCTGCTATACTGTCTAAAAACATCTTGTATAAGTGCTCAGAAAGTGATAAAGTATGTGTTTTAGACTATAGACAACTGACCTACACTGAGTTTGTTAGTGAAGTGTCCAAGACATGTTGCATTAAAATAAATAGTTGGTACACATGACTTAACACTTCAGTATCCTACCCAGTGTTGCCCTAGCCCAAGAAAAAAGTGCTAAACTTTGTATTTTTTTCCATGTTCTAAATTGACACATTAATTATTAGAAAAGGTGTTACAATTGTATCTTCAAGACAGAAAAAACTTGGTCTGTGCCAGGACATTTTGAAGCACTAAATACATTTATGAGAATTGAAAGCAATTCAAAGCACATTTGGTTTCTTGGAAAGAATTTATTTGTGATATCTGATGTATTTGCTGTTATTTATTTGTAAATATGGGTGATGTATATGGTGTTTTATTTTTCACTGCCACAGTTATGGTGTTACAGTTTTTTTTTTAGAAAAAAAAAGAAAATCCATTTTTTTTTACACAATGCAATAAAAGACAACGTCATTGTTAAAATTAAGTGAACATACAGTAGTTCATGGATTGATCATAAGTCAGTCTTCTACATACACACTAGAAGCAACATTGCATATTATCAGTCTGACCATCCCATTCAAATAATTTCATATTCCTCATTCACTTGGCGTAACGTGTAAACAATCATTTAGCAATACTGTTCCAGGTGGAAAGGATTAGCATTTGGATCAATGTGCCTTTAATATTTGGCTTAACATGTGCAGTGATGGATGTAGTAAAGATGAGAGTAGATTCACAGGAACGAGACATGTCTGTACATCAAGTCATGTACATTTACATGTAGTTGACTGCACTGTCCAATACAGAGAGCAGCTTGAAAACTTAAAATTAAAAAACTCAAAATTCACTGAAGGTGGGAGGACAGTCAAAAGCAAAATCCGGAGCAATGTTTGTTTTTCCGATTACTGGGCAATGACACATGCCCTGCTGTTTGAATATGGGGGTCCGTTTCTATACACAACCGTGTTCACTTCCTGCTACAAAAATACTGTCAAACAGAGCCATTTCATGACGCGTCAGAGCCACAGTCGCAATGGGGCCAGTGGGAGTCACGGATGTGCATGTGAAGAGAGGTCTGGGCTGACTAGCAGTAACGGAGCTCACTGAGGCTACAGCAGCCAAGGGGCAACATATACTGTAACATTCAATCATGACTAAGTAGCCAGGACTGCCATCACAGAGAAAAAAAGTATTTAAAAAGCAGTTACCTAATTAGAAAATGAAGTGAATGTAAAAAATAAAGGAAAAATAATGCACTCTTAACTAGTAACTAGTAACCAGAATGGGTTTGGTTTCTGGTATTTGTTTCCTCCCTAATTCTGTGGGACTATGGGAAAAAGCAAATAGTGACAGGAAATGCTCACCACTATGTATGACCTATTGATCTTCATTGTGTTCTACACATAGACTGTATATAATATCAGTCTATGTGTAGAACACAATGAAGGTCAATTGTTTTTACAATATTCAACTGCAAATGGGTGTAACTTACTATTAGGGGCTTTTCAGATACTTTGAGGTCAAACACTTACAAGGTGTATATAGTCACACAGTCAGACACTGTAACCTACTGACTAGATCTCAGATTTGGCAGATATTAAGATAAGAAGTGCAGATCACAATTTCAAAAAAGTCTAAAACAAAGAAGCCAATAATGTGAATTGCACCAAAAATGAAAAGATTATAGAAAAATATCGTTCTACTAGCAATTACTGACACCCTTCTTGGATGGATTCACCCATCAGAACGTGGACATAACATTCAAATTCTCAGTGAAGGTTACTTCAGCGAATCCATAACAAAATAATACTCAACAATGCCTTTCTCACGGTTTTGAGGAATATCTGATGTACCAAGCCTACCATGTTTCCCTGCAATATTTGTAGACAACAGATCCATTTAAGATATTTCCCACTTCTGATTGATATGAACACTCTTCAATGGAGATCCTCTCAAACAACTGAGGGTCAATGCAGGAACACACAAAAAGTTGATTCTTACAAAAATGTTTTCATACTATGTATATTATATATAAAAAATCCATCTGAATTTTCTTCTTTTATGGGCCTCGTTTCATTGCTAATGTAAGTGAACACAGAGTGCATCATATCCTCTGCTGCCCTGCGGTTATTAGGTCAAAGGGAATTTAGGGATTCTTTTCTCCCACGTCACTAATACGTCGCATAGTGCAATATTGCCACATACCCCGTGAGATGGCCATCATATCATTCACCTCATAGCCCTGAAAAAAACAGCAACGGAGGAAGACCTTTTTCAACCACTGCCAAAATCACAAGCCACTCAGGACTAGTGTCCTATTTGAGGGCTCACGGATGAAAGCAGCAGAGAACATTCAGAACATTCCCATTCCCAGTCTTTCCCAGAACATTCCCATTCTTTCCCATAGCATGTGTTTTTCTCATATGGTCTAAACCTATTAAGTCTTCAAATACAAAATAAAAGGGAGATATTTAAAAAAAATACAGTGATGGCTTAAAAAAAGCGATTTAAGTAAACAATAATATAAGAGTTTTTCATCAAATACAAAAGTAAAAAGCAATACGGCACTACTAAATGTCCTACCATCCATCTGAGGACAGTTCTCAAATCAGTAGTTAGTGGCAAAAAGGAAGGACCTCTGGGGATGCAGTGGGGTGCCATGCACTAAGCAGTATTAGATGGTGGTAGGTGAGGTGGCCATGCTTGGTTCAAAGCGGGCTGACATTGATGATGTTGGCCTGCTGGTTACGGGGCAGGCTTGATCAAGTTTGTCCAGGCTTCCCAGGGCACGTCTTCCTCGCCCTCTGACTAGGGTTTCAGCAGAGGCTGGCGTTCAGCAGGGGAACTCTGTAGAATGAGAGAGAAAACAACCGGATAGTCTTTGAGTTTTACACGCACAGTCTTGCACACACACACACACACACACACACAAACACACACACACACACACTTTACTTTTATATATGGATTGACACAAAGACGTTTACCTAGCTTACATAGCATTAAAAGGATCTGCACATTGGGTGTTGTAGGGGTAAAGGTGGCACCTATGTCTCCTAATGAAGAGACCAATTATGCTAGACACACACACACACACACACACACACAGATAACAGGCCTGTGAAGCGGACGTGTAGGAACAGACCCGTGGTCACTCGACAAACCTCACCTCTGGGGCTCTCTGTCGGCACATGAGTGCCATGAAGACCACGCCCAAGAGGACCCCCAGACCGATGATAATGAAGGGGATGTTGATCACCACATTGACGCTCAGCAGCTTCTTGGCCGAGTCGTCATCAATGACCACACTCTACAGAAAAGGGAAGAGCAGAGGACGCGGAGATGAAAGTAGGTAATGGGCCAGAGGTCAACTAGGCCCCATTTCAGGGCACGACAAGGTCATAATTTCCGTAAAGTCCAGCCAACACAAACAGACCAGGAAAGATATCCTCTCCGTTTCCAGATTGATAAGACCTACGTACAGCCTCCGAGCCATCATACCCCTGACAAATTGGCTTTTCTCTCAGCATCTGGCAGAGCATGAGGAAATGTTCTTGGGTGGGAGCATTATGGAAAGGTCTGGAAAACGCTTTAAGGAGATCTCCTGAGGGTTGATAAGGCATTTTGGAGTGGAATGAGGCGACCTCTGTTCCACTCAAAACAATGTTACGCTCTCATGCCACATTCAAAAATGTGTATTAAATTCTCAGTATTTTTGGGAATGCAATTGTTGAAAATAACATTAATGTTTGAATTGAATGGTATACAGCATTATGAACTGACACTGCAACACAGCAAAAGATGAGCCAGACAAACGTACTGCCAAAACAGATGTTTTGTAGTGTTTTGTTTTGTTTATCGAAACATCCTTCCATTCTATAATTACCCAGGCTCAAGACAGTATTGTATAAACTCTACAGGGATTTCCTGACAGCAAAGCGGGATAGAACATAAATCTGTGAGACCTTCACCCCGTAGAGGCCCTTAAATGGCATGTAACAATCACTACATTCGTTTTTTACTCCAAACAAAAACAACAGAGTGGGTAACAATAACAACAGGTGACTACAAGCTTATGTGAGAGGAAAAACTCCTGGAGCTTTTCCATAGTAGTGGAGGTCAACATGAAAATCACACTTACCTCATTGAGATACATCACAGGGAACACCAAAGTCCTGACATCACCCGTCTCACTGTGAATATTAAACAACAATGACAGAAGACAAAAAAAACAAACACAAAACACAAATTTAGGCACAGATTTGGTGATTTTATACTATACTAAGAAAGAACTTGTCATGTCCCCAAATCCTGGAATTCATGACATATGTAAAGAGGTTACAAAGTTATCAACAGTGAGGTTAATAACTTTCATTGCTTTGGTATGGTTTGTTGTCCTGAAGTTTTATCTCTGTTGAACAACGCTGTTGATTTGCAGTGACATTTATTCGGGCCGTTCATGGGCAGTGCGGGTGTCAAAAACAAAAAAGAACTACATGTAACGAGTTCTTTTATTGAATTGGTATGATTGCTTACTCTGTCAGAAAGTAACTTTATTTCTTTTCTCTTAAGAAGGCATCTTAACCAATTAAAAAATAAGTCTGAAGTCTTTTCATTTACTTTCTTCTTGTCTAATCAGATATTAATAAATATCCAAAATTTTCTTTTTCATTGAACTTAAAAAAAGGTGATCACCCATCACTCAGGAGAAAGTTCTTGGAGATTCACGAGATTGGAATACTTTCTTAAAACCCAGTTTTGCAGCTTGATGCTCAGCTATAGTATGGTCAATCAAATAACTGTTGGTGGAAAAGTCCCATTTTGACATGTCAAAGAAAAGTTACTAGGCCCACTCTAAGTATTTATAGACATTTGGTCTACGACAGCTGGGAGGTTAGTTGGTTGGATGGTTGCATCATTTAAGGATTCCACTTCAGCTTCCAGCTTTCAGTGGGGTAATACACATTCCTTAGGTTACTGAGCTAACAGCCATGACATGACATGTAACCTGCATTACCAGCTGTGAGCAGGAGGTTAAGCATGTGTGTGGACATAGACATAGAGTTCATAGTTCAGTGTTACATTACACTGGGCTTAAAATTGATCGGGAAACTGGAATCTGATCCTCTCTATTCTCACTTTATCCATCAAGCTATTACACGAGGTAACATGTTTGAATAATTGTACACACATAAAGCACACACACGACACCGCATGCATATGAATTAAAACTAAATAGACATAGAGAGGGCTGAAAACATAGGCAAATCAAAACAACTTTTAAAAATTATTCTTTTCGTTGATCTCACCAATCACTTTCGTGTATTTTGGCACCAATAAAACCGAAACAAGGTTACATAAGGTTAAATTTTTCTTGAAGAACTTCTGACATAACCAGAAACCAAGCACTGTTGTTCCAATCCTGTCAGTTGACCTGCAATTCTGTTATTCAGTTTTATCAAATTTCCTTATCCTTTTCCTACTGACAACACAGGGAGATCTAGTCAGTGTAAGGTGTCCATTAACACTTTTTTTTGTTGTTGTTTTTGCAGGACAGTCTAGGCTGTCCAAATCTGGCAGTGATAATACTTATTTGGCATATGACTTACATTAGCCTTTCGATTCATGAAAAAAAGGCTTTTTTTTTTTAAGCTTACCAGGACAAATAAATCTTCTGATTTGGGCCAAGGTGTTTGGGTTTGTCTGGCAAAATACAAATCTAGACGGTGGAATGTGTATGAATTTACAATTTGAGTCAAAAATGTATGTACTGAAAGAATATTCAATTCATATTTTTTGCACAGAGAATAATGAGGGTGCAGTAGCCAGTAGTGTCCCGACTATATGACAGACAGGGCTCTTGGGCCAACTTCTGATATGGAAAATAAATAATTTATATAGGGTGGGAGGGGATGGGGCCATTGTGACTTTTGTATTCTATATGTATAGACTCAACAGTCTAGAGTCAACAGTCTAGCTGGGATTTTTGATTACGACACTTTATGTAAATTGTGTGAGTTTAAAGAGGCACTCAGTAAGTTTATGCGACCATTTTTGTGGTCGTAAAATCGCTTAGAAATCATTTTTTCTGTTAGACTGGTCTGTTGTGTAGCAAACGGCGATTGAGCGAACCGCTGTACAGCCCTGTATAGTGAATACGGAACTTGCAACTTCTGAGGGAGTGTACACTACAGCAATACAGTTAACTGTAGAGAGCTCCCCCTACAGGTTTGTGGCGTTTAATGCAGGGTTAAAAACAGACTTACTGAGTGCCTCTTTAAATTGTCATGTTTTCTATCCTGAACAAAATAGCAAACAAATCTCATATTTCAAATCGTGATGTTAAGGTAACACTGTCAAGTGTCTTTATCAAATAATAAAATGCAATTCACTGCATTGTTCAGAGTAATAAGACCTATTTTGGTCATTGGCTCTCTAGACTAAACATAACACTAAACAAGACACGTGCCTTCCCCTCCTACCGCAGCAAAGCTTCAAGATAAATAGACTAAAATAGACTTAAATAAATACTTATAAAGCTTGGCTAGTCACCCTGCAAATGAGGATATATTTCCGCATTGGTTCCTCTGTCCTCACATCACGAGCCCTTCTTGGCTGCTACAGTTGGCCTTTGGGAAGAGGACACTATCCCTATTGGGAAAGCAAAGTGGAGTGTGTGTCTGGGTGGGGTGGGGTGTGTGTCTGGGTGGTGTGGGGTCGGGGGTGAGGGGCAGGGTGGCGCAGTCGTTTAGTGGTGAGGAGGGCACAGCAGTGGCGAGAGGAGGTGACAGGGGGCAGAGACAGCCAGCCCACTGGCACAGATCTCTGGAACCTGAACAGGATGTTTTCCATCCAGGGTGCTCTTGAGAGGATTGCAGAGGCCAAGCTGGCCTAATTTCTAGGTTTCTCAAGCCCCTTTGCACACAGATAATGCCTAGCAGATGAATGTTAAGATCTATGACGTATAGAGAAATTCTTATGTTTACAGCGGGGAAGGAAACAGACAGGTTCAGGGGGTATATATTTTTTCCAAAGATATAAGGTATGATAAGTAGGTTAGGCACTTCACTCCAGCTGAACTATGCTGTCGGCATTCGGACTACAGTTATGAAATGCTCAATTTATTGTCACTAACTTGTCTTCACACTCAAGGATCTGATATTTCACAAATCTTCAGAGGTCAATTGGTGTGGCTAACGTAATCACTGATGAATTAGCTGATTTAGCGGTTTCTACCATTAAAACACTGTTGAGCATATTTTTCTGCCTTATTCCAGACCCATTGGTCTGATGGTCATGAATACTTTGTGAACAATCAAATGTTATAATAATATTTTTCCGTTTCTTGTTAAGCGAATGTCTAGGGAATTCCAGGATATCCCAGAAATCCGTTTCCAGAGATTAAGCCCCAACATCAATTGTGCAGTGGCAAGTTTGCTAATGATGTGTTCCTCACAAGACATCGCCTTAACTCATCCCTGATTATGCATCTTTTTGGTTCTACTCCTCCGCCTTTCCTCATGTTCAGATACTTATCGCTCCGTCTCCCTACCTCCTATTTTCACTACATAATCCAAACAAAACAACAATAAATTGATAGCCGTTCCTGGGAGGGATACTGTTGTTGCAGGAAGGAACCTTGCACGCAACCCATTTTGTAAACTGAGCAAGTACTGGAAACTGGTAATTTTTGGGATATAACCCAACCCAAGATGTTATTAGGTGATGACCCATGTGATAGTAGCGAATGGTAAAATGAAAGTGCGACTATTCATCCTTATGCAAGTGCACCAGCCCTGACTTCACATGAACTCACATAAACAATCTGAAGGGGCTTATCAGTTCTGCGAGGCATCAGAGCTGAAGAACTTGGACTGGTCAAAAGTCACAAAGCATTAGACCAGAGTGACGGTCCCATGGGCACACTAATACCATGTCAGATCTCAACAGCGGATAGCAGAGGTCCCAGAACACTACTCACTCACAATACAGTATAAACATATCTTCCATTTAATACTGGGCAAAAATCCGCAGTCCAACTGTGTAACACAGTGTCATAAAAATTCAAAATTATTTCTATGATTTTCTGATTTTAAATGGACTATATGATTTCTCAAGAAATCTTTTTAATTAATTCTAGTATTAAGTATTAAGTATTGCTTTTTTACAAGGTAAATCATACAGTTATAAGCATTTATTTAACTTTGTGGTAAAATAACCTTCGCTCTGAACTTAAAGACCTTCTGTGTGAGTTCTTATGAGTTATGTTTGAGTTCTTTTGAGGCCTTCACCAGCATTCCCCTATGGAATGACTGGCCCTTCTCTCAGATACAGTAGACCTTTAGAACTTAATGCCCCTGCATCAGTCCCAACAGCTAGGCTGAAAGATAAGCCTGTTTGACAGTGAACTGAATCTGTTTTCTCCCTAACAGTGCAGGAGGGGTCAATGCCACAGCAGCCTGAAATGGGTCAGTAGACGGCAACGTTTTCTGTGTAAATAACTGTGGGCAGTAAAAAACAGGCCATCTGCTTCCCCCCACTCTGAGGTGAGGAGGAATATGCGCAGTGGTCAAACAGGGCGCTACTTACTCATGCCAAAAAAAGAGAGAAGCAGAGAACAGAGCAGAGGGCAAAGGCTTTTACACGCTGGATTCACGCATGCCAGGAATACGGGCAATCCTGACATCATGGCTGACAAACGGGGCAGGTGTGAGTCACCATGACCATGTGCACCCATAATTCATTGTAGGTCATCACTGGAGGGGAGGCCACAAGGAGAGGGCACTCCACTCTGAGACACTGCTGTTGCTGCAACTTTTTGTGCTGAAGAAACATGTTGCTGTGTTTACTCAACACAGCACAGACCGCATACTGATATCGCCTTAACTCAAGACTGCAACAAGGCTAACAGCTTCTCAAGTAAGAACCGTTGCAAATACCAATATGATTGGTTTCTGAGCGAATCACTGCAACAATCTAAACCGCTTCGGTGTGACTAAACTGAACTTTATGGGAAGGATGGCTGAAAAAGACATTTCTAAAAAAATTCACGTTTCTGTGTTTGAAACTCATTTTGATGTTCATCAAGTTGACACAATAAAGCTTTTCCTTTAGTAGAGCTTCAACTTCACTCTGAAGGAGAGGGGCGAGTGGTGATGAGACTTGGTCCAACATAACTCAGAATGTTCAGCAGTCAATGGATAGAAATTCTGTACCATGGTGTTCAATTCTAGGTTACCCAATAAAGGAAATGCTGGTATATACAACATAAGTTGTATAACCTCTTCCCATCTAGACCTGTAATCTTTTTCGGACTAAAGATAAATGCAGAGACCGGCGGTCCTGGGTCCAATAGTCTGTTATGTTGTCACAAAACAATCAAGCAACTCTGTGATTACAGGAGTGATGCCTGTATCTCAGTGTGCATCTATGTTCTATCATTCTCATTCTTCTCAACTCATTTGTTTGAAAACCCCTGACATTTTCACCTCAAGGGAACTCAATTTGCACCACACTGTGTGTGCAGCTCTGTGAAGAAATCTGGCAGGCTTGTCTCAAATCAGAAATCGATGAGCTCATTTTAATATCACTGAAACTGTATGTTGCAATGCGTTGTAGTGACATCAATTGATAAATCAAATTGCTTAATGTGCAGTGTTTTATTTCACGCCTAGTGATTCACATTTAATGTGTAGCCCTGTCTTAGTGTCCTCATGTTATCAACTAAATGCTGTGTTGGGCCAAAGACCACAGGTACTTACCTAAAGGCCTCAATCTTCTCTACGAGCACGTTCACCTGGAGACGCTTGGCAGCGCGCAGCACAATACCTGTAAGCTGAGGAGGCAAGAGAGACACACAGCCTGTCAACAACTAATGAGGACACACACACACACACACACACACACACACACACACACACACACAAACACACACACACAATCTATCACTTATTTCCATTTAATAAGATCTATTAAAGATTCCTTGTATTCATTGGTCTCTGAGGACAGCCTGCTGTTTGGCCCTAAGCATGAGCATGTCTGTGTGAAATGTTTTTCTTTCTCCCACACTTTGAATGCAAGTACTGGGCCTTGTGAGTGTCCACTGTAGCCAGGGCTTTCTTCCACAGAGTAGGGAAGGACCAGAGCAGCGAGAGAAGAAAGGCTGCTGGACTTTGACGCCTGCTGGATCCATCCCAAGAGTGAACACTGCACAGGCAGGCTTATTCTAGCCTTATCTGTTGTCTAAACAGTCTTGTTCAGAGGTCACGTCTAGCACACATGCTGGAGATGCCACTCATCTCCATCTCCATGGACGTTTGTGTGTACTCCATGTGTGTGTGTGTGTGTGTGTGTGCAGTGAGATAACTGCACCAGCCCTACAGAGGGACACGGCAATGACATCTTTCTTTCAAAAACACGTAATTTGACAGCCACAGTATAAAAGACACAAAGGTTGGTCTCTGCACCAACTCTGCAGATTATCATCACACCAGCAAAGTTTCAACTGAGACCTTTTATAAACCAGCAAACCTAGAACACTACTGTGTATTTCAGAATCAACAGGACATAGGATATTCTGTAATAAAACACTGCCTTATGTGCCAAGAGCTTTAGGAATACAATCATATTTTTGCACCAGTGTAACTATGACATTAACTATATATGAACTGTGGAACTGTGGTTTCAACTGATAATATAGTCTTTTCTCCTTCATGAGACATTGGAGAGCTCTCCATGGCAATGGGAACTTGCTTTTTCTACATGGCTTAAGACGTAAGTCTGCACAGACACCATAATGTGGGCCCATCATTGTGAAAGTAGAACAGTGTTGGCGGGAACTACCACAGAAACATGTAGCACTTCCCACATACTTCCACAGACTGCCACTCCACAGACTGATCCTCAGCTTTTACAAGCCCATTAATATACCCTTTTATTCTGTCACTTCCTGATGTGGACAAATTCACAGTGTCATCTTACAGTAGCTTTGACAATGAGGTTAGTTCCTGCTGACAGATAAATTATCTTAAGTGCCAGTGATGGACACCATCTCCTACTTGACAAACAACTCCATAAACCACCGCTTATCTCGTTGGCCTGGCAGATGCATTGCTACCTAGCACACATAAACACACACACACACACACACACACACACACACACCACTAGTGAAAAAAATGCTTCTCTTATTCACTCATTATCTTGCAAACCTTGATTCGATTTCTGATACACTAGTTTGTAATATTTCTTTAACTTTTCAGATATTCTTTCCTAGAATTTCAGATTTAGTTTTGTAGATCACCTTATTTTTCGGCAGATTCAGTAAAGGTGCTTTCTTCAGCTGTCAATATCAATCATTTTCATCTATACTGCAATGTTTCTACTCTGGAAGGGTAAGGGTTCAAGGGTTTCAATAAATTCTCTCTAGCTAATGCTGATTCTCCAGTGCCCTCAAGTGGCTGCACCATGAAACTACAAGCCAGAGAGGGCCAATACCGGGTTTATGTCGATCGCAGTCTCATGGTATTCCTTCTTGGGTTTCATCCCGATGACGTCCTCCACAAACTTTTCGTCGGCTTGGTAGAAATGAGGCGAGGACATTAGGATTGGGGCACCTGGGAGGGGGGGTCACAGAGAACACCATACTGAGGCACAGGAAGACGGAGGCAAACTGGCAGTGATGTCATTCATTATTATGTGTCCGGAGCCCCATAGCAGAACTAAAACTAAGGCAGAGGTGAAAATCACTGATTCTGACATCTAATCAGGCATGAGTTTTAGACCAGGGTCAACCACAAGGTCATCTGAGCTTTGCAAACCCCAATGTGAAATTGGGGAACTGAAAACCATTATCAAAACTTAACCTTTGTAGAAGTCCAGATCTTACACCATGATGTTAGTTTTCTATTGTCAGCTCTAGTGTGACAAAGACTTGTCTTACAAAGTGCACGTGACTTGCCCATGCACAAATGTAATCACTTCTCTTGTGACCCCGGATGATTCACTTCCTGCCACGGGAGCCAGCTGGAACTATGATTGGAACCGTGCCCTTTCACCGACTTACAAACCTACCCCCCACCACCACACACACACACACACACACACACACACACTTCTTCTTACCTTGTTTGCAGGGACTGACATTGAGGACACCAGAGCCAGGGCAGTTCCCTTCAGGGACACAGAAACCTGCATTAGCTGGATTGATGGACGGGTTGGCAAAGACTTCACTGGGTGGCACGAAACGGAAGGCTTGCAGGTTTTTCACCCACAACTCCTTCTCAAAGACAGCATACAGGGACCTTTGGGAAAATTAAAAAAAAAAGATCATAAGAAAAAAAGATCATAATAACAGCAGATACCAACAATT
>JAGFZM010001211.1:1542519-1572422 GCA_017657215.1 Limnothrissa miodon
TGCGCAAATGATTCACAGAGGATTGGGACACTGTAGGGAAGGAATAATTATTTTTTAGAGCATCACTCAGAGATTAATCCTTGCAGTATAGTTCTTATGTAGAATAACAGTACTTTAGACAACGACTAGAGACTACAACCAAATTATATCGCTGTGATTTCTGGTCCTTTCTGGCAGACTCTGCTTGGTCTATTTAGGAAGAACCCCCACTTCCCACTTCCCAGAAAGCAGATCAAGACTGTTCAAGATGGAGACTCTGATCCCTACGCAAAAGTATTCTCAGACATAAATAGCATTGTTTGCTCTAGACACCTGGGTCCACGCTGGGTGCATTTACTATGACCACTGGGTGTAAACAGCATTGCTGACTATATACACCATGGGTGCAAAGAACAATTGCTTTCTGCAGTACAGGGTCTTGCTGGATAAAGATCACCCTACTTTTAAATCACATATGGGTTCTGCTGTGGTTACTGCTTGCCTATTGGCACAAACTTGACCTGCTCCCTTAACCACTTCCCTAAAGGCACACAGGGACTCATGTGGTGATTACAGAGAAAGCAAGACTGAGTGGCGCTGGTCACTACAGAACCAACTGGTTTAATCCTCACATTTTCTCTTTTTACACGTTCATTTCTGAACCACTGGAACACATTTCCACATCACCATCCACTCCCCTCACTACCACACATCTTACTACTTGCTTTCTGGACAAACTTGGTTACAGGCACCTCATTGTTTACTGTGTCCCAGAAAGACATAGAGGGAGCAACCAGCTTGTGCCACTGTAGTCTTGCTAATACACCATATCTGCAGAGATCTACAGAGAACATGGCCCTGACATGAGGGCAAACCTTATCCATTGACTTTCCCTATTGACTTTGACTATACCTGCAGAGACCTGAGGAGAACATGGCCCTGACATTGAGGCAAACCTTATCCATTGACTTTGTCCATTGACTTTGACCATACCTGCAAAGATCTGAGGAGAACATGTAGAGGGTCTCATTCTGGTTGATAATGGGGTGAAAGGAGGCTCCAGTAGTTCCATTGATCATGTTGCACTGGTCAGAATTCCACCAATCCAGTGAACTAAAGAGAAACAAATAAAACCCAATCAGCTCAACAAAGAGAAGATGACAAACTTTTTGCTATTGAAATGAGATGAGACCAGATAAGATAATGACAAATCCTGTCATTTCTCATTGTCCCAGTACAAAGCACAGAGAGACCGTTTCACCAGGGTACAGTGTTTTGTTTCTCACGATCACATACCTTTTACCTCTCCATGAAGCCACTCTGGCAAAGTCTTGATAGCTCTGAGACCCAGAGTAGAACACATAGTCACCATCATCTGTTCCATTCATCTGGAATGCAGAACACACACAGAACATGTCACTGGTGTTCTATAGAATGAAAAATGCCACTTCTGAAAAAAAAACTCTAAAGGATAAATTATACAGTGATGTAAGAGTGACAACACACAATTTGCCAGTTTATCCAGTGAATTGCATAACAAACATCTAAATCACAGGTTTAGCCAAAGTGCTGCAGAACAAATATCTCTTTCAGAGAATGACCCAATTCAAGCACTGCCCTTGTAAATCAGCATTTAAAGAAACAAAAGCAATTGATGGATGCCTACATATTTAGAAAAATACATGAGAACTCTACAAAGTCAAGCTGTCCACTTCTGTAATGAAGTTTTTCCTACACTGGTAGTCTACTAAAAGCTCTTGTACAACAAATGTGAGGAAAAAGCTGCATTATCAGCAGGCCTGTACAGAACCTCTACAAAAACTGGAAAGATTGGTGTCATCAACATCTCAACTGGAAATGTGGCGTCAACATCTCAGGTCTCTTAAAAATGGGGTAGGCTAGTTATTTACAAATCTCACCTTATAAAAGAGTCCAAACACTGTATCAAGGGACGGGTCAAATTTTTTAGCCATTTCCAGAAGTTTGTCCTCGTAACCCCAGAGCAGATCCCCCACAGAAACTGTAGTGAAAAGGCCGATGCCTTCCCCTTTCATATAGTCTGAAATCAGACCTGGGATTATTGGCATGTCCTTCACCTTCTCCATTACTGTCTGCAGAAACACACAAAGTCAATATCTGGATTAACACCGGTGGTACCACACTGATCCTGAGATTATTTTATTCATCACAAAATCGCTGTCAATTTCAGTGGAAGTTATCTTAGGTGTCATTGCACGCTTTAAATTGAGTTTACCATTGCTGGAATATTGATTGTCCGTATGAGATCTTCTTCTGATCCTTTGGACATGCTGGGCTCAAACACATACGTTTTAGGATTGACTGCTTCAACTTTTGTGCCATTCTCCAAGAAAGCCACATTTTTCATGGGACGATATTCCCTGAAACAACCACACAAATATTTTAGGACTGACTCTGGTGCTAGTTTCAAGCCGGTGGCCACATTCCTGTATTTTCAGAAAGGTTCTCGCATTCCTGTTCATACATATGTAGACACAGCAAACCACAGTGTGCAGTACATCCAGACCCGATTGGGTTACCACTGCTACTGACTATTAACCTACATATGCTGTTGTGAAATAAAAAGACACCGTGTTCTCTATAGGCGGCATGTCACAAATGTAATGTAGTTCATGAGTGCTCGCCTACAGGATTAGACCTACACTAACAACAACCTACTTCCTTAATCCCACAACTGTTGCATAACATAGTCTGTGACTTGGATGTTAGAAAGATCTTGACTCACCTATAAGTATAAGGTCCCAATTCAATTACTGCAGGTTTATTCCCAGCTAAAACCTCTATGGGGTTGGTCAAATTAAAAAAATAAAACTGCATGTAAACCGGTGGGGGCGGGTTCTCCCAGGCCGCAAATGCATCTGTGCCATTCTTCAACACGACCTCCTAAACAGCAAACACAGTCATTTTAAACACCCAACAAAGTTCATGGAAGTTTATGTAGGTTAATGTAGGCTAAATAGTTGAGCATACAAAGTGCACATAGGTCTACATATTCGACACAGACAACATCTTAAGTATGTTAAAAAGACAGACGCGTTTACGCAGATGACCCATTTAAGCCATAGCAGGATGAAATTTTGTCAACTCACCGATTTTATCCTGTTGTACAGGATGGTGGGAAAGATCTGCGACAACACCAATGATATCCCCGCAATTAAAACAAGGATACAAAGCACTCCCGTGCTATATATACAACAGGATTTTAACATCATTTCCCAGATAAAAGAATGTAACAATACGACACAATGTGTTTAAAATGTTGCTCTGTTATGATGACCACTGTTGTTCCGCCGCCGACTGTCACAACAAGGCAAAGATTTTAGGTTTTACGTTAGATATATAGGCTATACACACCGCTTCCAAAAGTTAAAGCAAATATGAACACGCAGAGAAATGCGACTGTTGGTAACGTTAACTACAACTTTGTCAATGTCTTTAAGACTATTTAAGTCAACTGTAAATAAGCTGTTCAGCAATTTTAATTTCATTTTCAAGAACAATACTGTTTATCTCTTTACGATAAGAAAATCTTTGAACGTCACGTGACTTTTACGCATGTGTGTTTGAAAGAGGAACGCCCACTGGACGTCTGCCCTCTGCCCTCAGAGTGCTTGTAAACAATAATCGATTTGTGTGAGTGAGCGACAGTAGA
Source organism: Limnothrissa miodon (assembly GCA_017657215.1). Taxonomy (NCBI): domain Eukaryota; kingdom Metazoa; phylum Chordata; class Actinopteri; order Clupeiformes; family Clupeidae; genus Limnothrissa; species Limnothrissa miodon. The sequence goes on from JAGFZM010001211.1 coordinate 1,546,190, forward strand.
GACTGTTTAATAGGACACTTTTATTGAGGGACTTTGAGAACAATGTGATCCATCGTCGTCACGGTGTGCGGTTAACTAGGGATGAACATCGACAAACATCTGGGCCAAATTTTATTATTTAAATGATACAATATATGACAAATAAGATGGCTAAATCGTGTGTGGTTTATTGAATCATGGTCGCACCCAAAGGCTGAGTCAAATAACCTTCGGGCTACTTATATTTACATATAAGGGCTACTTGTATTTGAAATATATTAACATATAAGGGCTACTTATATTAAATATAAGGGCTACTTATATTTCAAATATATTTAAATATAGGAGATACTTATTTCAAATATATTTCAAAATATATTCTGAATTATATTAACATACAATCTTAAAAATATATTTGAAATATATTTATTTTGTGTACGGGAACACCTTTTCACTCACCAAAGTCAGTCTTGGTTAGGTCTACACAAAACGAATGCAACCAGAGCACATGACCAGTCCTTAATTCATCCCCAAGGTACACCGAACAAGCACCAAAAAAAATCAAAGTGTAATGGGGTTGACTATCTGGGTTGTAAACTGGCACATTTGTCAGTTTCATTTCACTATTTTGCAATTAATATAGTCAACAGTAACCTAGGCCTACCAGTAATTATCCTTAGGGGGACTTTCGAAGCATTGAATAGCTCACGAGATGCTGCATGTGCGAGAAAGTCATATCGGGTCATTTTTTTTTTCATTGTAAGTTTGGCATGTTTCAACTGATCCAAACAAAACACTTGGCTACCTGCGCTTAGATGTTGAAATGGAGGATATGTTTTTGTTTTTAGTAAATCATTTAAAGATAATAACGTAAAGGATTTTGCCTCTCCTCCACATTTGGAACAGGTTGTTTCTTGCTGCAGCATGATGTTATGCCTAGCCTATTTAGAGCTAACGTTAGGCCTATTTAATTCTAAAATTATTAGTGGGCCTATTTCTCTGTACAGAAATGTCATTATTATTCTACTACAAATGCTCATTACCCAATAAGGCTAAAATGTTCTTGTTAGTAGTAGTTTGTAGTAGTAGTAGTAGCCTAGTAGTAGTAGTAGTTTGTATCAGTTTTAAAGAAACTTGCTCTAAACACAGATTGAGTTGGCTATTATATAGCTCATCGTATTTTATTAATGACAGTGTCTGACAGTAGTCAAAAACATCAGTTTAAATCCATTTATTTTTATCAACTGTAAACTACACATCTATAATTGCATACATATTTCCATGTGTTTTTGTTTTGGACTTTGCAAGCAATTAGTTCAAATCCAATAAGTCCTTATGGCAATCCTGTTTCCATCTCCTTTCATGAGGTTTTGCAGTTGCGTGTGATGAGACTGAACCAGGGGTGAACTAGCCTCCCTGTGTGGATAAAACATCTTCGGTTCCTTTTTCTAGGCCTATTGTTTGTTGCCTAGAGATGAATTTACATTCATACACTTGGACAGTACTTACTGGTAGACAAATGTATTTGATAAAGCCATGAAATTTAATGAATCCTTCTTTGGAAGATCATAAATGTTGAAAAATCCATAGCTACACATGCTCTACTCAAACTTTAATAGTCAGCTCTATGACCAAAGTTCAGTTCTTCTTCAAGACATGTGACGACTTTGTGGAAATCTGTTTGAATAGTTTGCATGAGGTCTTGACGTCTCCATCATGGTGCCTATGCTGTTTGTCCATTTCCGTATGTTGACTCTCCTCCTCCTCCGCTGCTCCATCATGGCTTGGATGAGAGTCCAAGACTGCTGCACAATCTCTCTGCTCATTGTGCTGTTGATGCTCAGTGTGTTGTTTATAGAAAGGACCACACCGGACTGCTTTCTTACTATTGTCAGATTGGTTGTACTCCATACTGAAGTCTTCTCTTGTTTTCTGTGATGATGTCCAAGTTAATCAAATCCTTTAAAGATCTTGTTAGTATTGCATTGCCTTTGGGAAACTTATCACCTGGGCCTTTTCATCACACTCCCTGAAAAGATTCAAGATTGGTTCAGTGGCTGTTATCTCTGATTGATTAGATGTGCATGTCTTCACTGACAACCAATCAGAGGATTACAAGAAAAATGCACTGAATTGTTTTATGTGACTGTCATATGCTAACTATTTTTACTCAACATACTTATTAACTTTTTTACTTGTTTACATACACAACATACTTATTAACTTTTATACATACACAACATACTTATTAACTTTTATAAGTTAAAAGTGATACTGTATAAAATGCCATAGATAGACATTCATACAAGAAGTTTCTATAGATGGACTTTCTTTCTATCTATTTTATTTGCATTAGTGTTCTCATGGCGATCCGGCACATTCACAGAGCCCTCATAGACTTCTGTGTTTTCTGAGGGAGCGGTACAGAGGAAAATGAAGAGCTCTCAATTTAATTTACATTCTTAATGAAAAAATTATTTTAACATCTGAATCTGAAACACTTCAGTGTGCGTGTGTGATAGACAAATTAAGTACTAAGTAGTTTAATTTGTGAGGTACATTTACTGTCAAGGTACCCCACAATAAAAAGGAATTAAGGGGGTGCTACTATACAGTACAGAGACAAAACACCAATATAAAATTAAAACAGTAGCCTTCATTAGTGGATGCAAACATGGGCTGTTTGAAAGCCAAAACCGATTTGGCCCCATTGGCTTGTCAGGCTGAGATTTAAACCCACAATTTCCAGGTACATGTTAGCCAGATCCCTCAACCACTGCACTACAATGCAGCCATAATTTTAGAATAATTTTAGAATTTTAGATTTTTTTTGCTGGCTATGCACACTTTGATTTTGACAATCATGACTGTTTACTCTTACACAATACAGATATTGATTGACAAACCCTGATGGAATTCAGTCCAGTGAAGTTCTTCTGAAACTTGTAGATGCATTTAGATGATGTTGAGGAACATTCTATAACATTTCCTATTCCAATGGTTTGAATAATATAATGTACTGTTCTTTCTCCCCACCACTTTCTATGGCCACACATACCCATTTACTTTCATGGTCATTCACTTACTTGATCACAGTGTAGCACAAAGCCATTGTGACCCTTAATCCTTTCTCTGTAACCTCAGGAACTTCTGCTGCCCCCTGCATTGGCTTAGAGCAGTATCCCACTGGGGCAGAGTTCCCTGAATGCCTGCACGGTCCCAGAACAAAAACACGCTCATAAATCATGGCCATCACGCACACCAGCACAGCATCCACACACGAAAGCGGTCCATGCACTCTGGAAATATTAGCTCAGATGGTTTACTTTTGCAGCAAAGTTTTTTTTATTACAGAAGTTTTGTTTACAAAAAAAATTCTGCCTATAAGCGAAAATCAAAGGAAAACCCTGTTGCATAGCGATAGGCTAGACTGTAATTGAGTGTGAATTATTAAGGATTTATGAGGAGTTGCAAATTTAGACATTGATCATATTTGACTGAATTCTGATTTTTCGCCTAAAACCTTATATTGAATTTCTTGCTAGACAGGTTGGCCCTAAATTTATAGGAAAACCATGAAGATTTGGTGTTTTTAAATCATGTGTGTAACTGACTCCAAGAGTAATTTTATAAGACAATCATGTCTTAGAGCCAGGGTGGATCCCTTCAAGGATAACTTTGATTTTACATGATTTGTAAACAACTAACACTTTTTATACACTCTCGTTACTTGGTAACTTTTTTATGACACACAGGGTCTAAAAACTGATAACAAACTGTTGAGGGCAGCATGCCCCCCAAAATAACACAGATTGGTGTACAGTAAGAAAGATTTCTTACAGAACTTATTTCACATAGGCTGGCATTTCACCAGTAGATGGCATTGTATCGTGGATATTTTGTGTTGTTTGGGCATAGACTAGAACGTGTTAAATCTGGGAATTATGTCCTGAAATATATGATAAGTAGCCTAGTATAGGTTAGAGATCCACCATGACAGAACTTTCTCGGAGATTAGACGCACTTTTATCATTACACAATTTCTAAGGTTATCAGGGCTATCCTAACTAATTTTAAAATGGCAATTTGATTGGGCTACCCATGTGCCTGCAATATCCTGCACATAGCCCCACAATTCAGTGTAAGATTCCTCTAAAAGTACCTTTCTTTGGTATTTTATTGAGTGAAAGAAAGTCATGTGATAGGCTAAAGACTGCTGAAATGAAATTACAACACTGCTGAATATAGATCTCATTGCACGGTCATCTTCATCGTGGTGGCAAACGATATGGGCTATTGAATAAATGGGGTCTCATCAGTGGTTGATATCGCCCCACTCTCCCTTTTATCTTCAACACGTGTAGCTTACTCCTCTAGGCTACACTGATGCAGGAGCCGCTGTAAGGCATTAGCCAATTGGCAGGGAGCTCACCTGATTGCAGCGAGCGATTTTATCAGTGCCGCAACAAGAGGTCATTTGCAAGCGAAGATACACACGCCAAGAGAACGAGCGGACTCTGCTATTTATACAAGCATATCCTGATAGCAAAGAAAAGGAATAGTCATGAAGAAAAGTAAAAGCGTCGCCCTAGACAATCGGGATCTTAATCCACTCTTTTCATTGATGAAAGGTTACGGTCCGTTAATAGCTCTCGGGGTAATTGCAGTGCTGTCAGTCTGTGCAGCATTCTTCATTTACCGATCTTCAAAGGCTCAAAGTAAAGGAAACGGCGAAAAATCGGTGACTGACACTGAGGAGGAGGAGGAGGACAAAACCAATCTGATGCCGAAGAAGAGGAGAGTGGAAAATAAGCTTATGGAGTCAACAGGTAACGTTACATTTCCGAAAATTTGATAAACCCACGTGTTTTGGGTAAAATAGTGGCCATCGCCGCATATCTGAATAGTCTTTTTGCTTCTTTTTCCCCAAACACAAGTCTACTAACTGAGAATGGCTTACCACTGTTCTGTTCCGGACAGAAATGAATGCCTAATAATGTAATGTAGCTTATTGAGCAATGTGTTACCTGGGATGGATTTGGCTACAGGACTGACATTATGCTACTTGGTGAAGTTTGGTGTAAAAGTTGCATAGCACTCAATTTTCCTACTAACGTTACAGGATGGGATATATGTTGTAAAATTGGACTATTTTGTGTTTGTACTTTTGAGTGTTCTGTTAAATTTCCCCATCCCATTTTTTTTAGGGAATGTGTGTGACTCTCGGATGTCCTCTTGTTCTCTCAGCAAGGACCAGGACAAAGTGGAAGAATCTCTATGCACAGACAAGTCCTCTCCAAGTGGTGAGGGTTCACCAAGTCATCGTCATGACCCTGTTGTTGACTACACCACTGTTCAGAATGGTGGCTATGCGCCTCCTACCTGCTTTGATGATTACACTGCCCAGCCTGGGGTAGAGGCCTGGCTGTTGGATGATGCAGTTGAACAGAAACAGATGGAAGTAGGGTCTGATGAGAACATGACTGATGGTCTAAGCGGTAGGGAAAATCTGCAAGGTTTCGTTTCAGAGAGTCCAGTGCACCCTTTTGTTGATGATGCCTGGGGAGATTTGTCAGGATATTTTGGGGAAGCATGCCCTAAAATGGGTCCAATTGATTTACACAAGGGAGAAGTGAGCTGTAATTCACCGACACCAAATACATCTAGTATGGCTGACAGTGCCTATGAGGAGGGGGAGGTGGAGAAGAATTGCAGGGCTCAAGATCTAAGTATCAGCTCTGCAAACACTGACAATGATTTCACATATTATCAACAAATTAGTCGCGATGGCCCCACTGAACAACCAGAAAGGGATGTCATTTTGGAACACAAAAGAAAAGCTGAAGAAGATCTGAAGCGAACAGTTGGTGTAACTAGGAAGGGTCCTGAGGACTTCTACATCAACCACCGTGTACAGGAAATGCCATGCATTCACCTATACAAGCAGGACTACTTGAGCTTTTCCTCTCTGGCTTTTACTGGGATGATTGGAGGCTCAGATATGATGAAGGTCGTTGATGTAAGCCCTGGGGTGCAGGCCCAGAGCAGCGGTGGTCACGTTCAGATGGAGGACAGGACCGAGATCAACATCATGGAGGCCACCATGGATAACAATGAATGGCTGACTGGAAACGAAAGCCACTGTGATTTCCCTTGGATGAGCCAGAGCGACGGAGGTGAAAGCTCCTCCATGGCTGAAGAATCGCAACAGGAGATTGAGTGGGATACAGAGAAATCCGAGGCCTCCGAGTTCTCAGCCACGGACACCTCTTCGGATGATGACGACCTTGCAATGAAGCGAGTGGCCACCATTCCCCCCATGCTTCAGACGGTGCACGTTAAATTCTCCGTCCACTACATCACGGATGCACCCAACCAGCTTCTAGCAGTCACTGGGAACCAGCGGGAGCTTGGAAGCTGGCAGAGCTTTGTTCCGCTTCAGAGAAGCAAGAACGGGTTCTGGGCCAACACGGTCACCCTCCCAGTGGAGTCCCAGGTGGAGTGGAAATTTGTGCTGGTTGAGGATGGCAAGATCTGTCGCTGGGAAGAGTGTAGTAACCGCCAACTAGTACTTACGGGACAAGAAGATGATCTCTATGTGCTGAAGTGGTGGGGATGCCTTTGAAGAGGCATTTGCTTGGCTTATGTAGCTTCCCTGGAAACCTGAAGGTTACACATCCTGCAATATGGAATATACATAATATAGCAATAATGTTATATGGCAATATTAATCCGCAATAAAGGTGCAATATTTGTAGTGAAGTATGAAGGAAGCTGTCTAATTTGATGTTCAAATACTAATTACTGCAACCTAAGGAGGACTCCTCAAACGTCATTCATCTTTTAGAGGGGTCCCAAAATGGGTTTTGCACTGAATAATGGCAATATCTTTAATCTGCTTATGTTTTAAAAACTATGAATGTAAATTATATTGCTTGTAATTTTTGAATGCTCTTAATGGCAAGTCTTTATCCAAGGTACACTGATAATGCAAGTGGTCTTGTGTATTTATGTCTGCTACTGTGTATGCTACTAAATTAACCAGATAAAAATTTACTGCTGTGGAATGTTTGTCTTGAATAATTGTTTTGTCTAAGAATTTATGCAACATTCCACTTTTGATTATTATAGATTCACTTGCAGTTGTCATCATTTTGTAATTTTGACTTATTCCTATAGTAAATCAATTTGCTGCAGAAAATCCTTATTTTACGGAGTTGTTGCTGCTGAATCTAAAAATGCCTATCACCCAACTGATCCTTGATGCCTTTAATTCCACAGCAATATGTATAGGTCAGTGTTTTCAAATGTTTTACTTTAGTTTTTCTTTCTCTTAAGACTTGCATTGGTTTTCAACCTTTTCAGATTTTGATGTTCACCATGTTCTAGGTTGAGGGCAACACCGAGCACAGTACAGAAATGACTCCTAGTTGACTTGTTTGTTCTTTTGAACGTTTTGTTCCAGAATCTCCATTTGCAGTGTGTGTGAATGCACCATCACAGTGTTGTTGGTTATATTTTGGTTCTTTTTGTTTGAATGTGCATATTTGTATTTTATATCTGTACCCATACGTCCATGAAGGGAATGTACGAATGTGAATTACAGAAGTTATCTGTGTGGTGTGTGTGTTTTAACTCTGTCTCTAAACAGTAAATTGTATTGGAAGAAAAATAAAGCATTTCCTTCACTTATCAGTTGCATGATGGAGTGTTTTGGTCATGAATCTGCACAGCTCTCTTCACTTATCACATTTTCACATCTGCTGGATGACTGGATTCCCCAGTCATGAAGCATTTATCAGTTCACATTGTACCGTGGCTTAAAAGCCATGGCAATGTTCTCGTCTGGAAAGAAATCTGTGTAGTCACAAATGCATGACTATATTGGAGTGAGTGTGTTTTAGGAAAGGGTAAGGTGGTATGTGTTGTATCTTTATTTGTTTTTGTTGCAGGGAGAACTTTGTGACATCAGATCAGGTGACACTAGTGAGCCATTAACTAAACTCATATGCTGTCAGTTGGTGACTCTGAGCAAGAGGCAGAGGGGCTCCTGAGGAGGGAGCTTTTGTGAGAGTGTGTGTGTGTGTGTGTGTGGTGGAAGGGCAACATGGCGCATGCTGCCGCTCAGTAAATGATTCATTCTGCACTGAGCGGGTGCATTTTGAGGTCGGGGGTTCTAGGCATGAAAGGCACAGAAACCACAGAGCTGCTGCGCTTTGAAAAAAGCGGGTTCCTTCAATTCTATAAAATGTCTTGCCAAATGAATTCAATTAAATGTTTGCTATTATGTCAAGTAAAATATCTACCATCTACTTTCTGATGAATTACCTACTAATACTGTGCCTGTAAACTACTGAATACACTTCTGTGTCTGTAAGGATCCCTGTTTGACTCAAATGCACAAAATGCCTTGTGCTGACCTACTATCAGCCATCACGCAGTAGATGCATTCAGAATTGTTTACAACAAAACCTGAGGCTGGCAGCAGATATACCCTCTCAGCGGGAAAGTGGGTTTGTTTTCGCATAACCTAGTTCTCAAACTACATAGCAATTTTAGTTTTGGACTTGGCGGTAGGTTGCAGGTGCAATGGCCTTGCGTTCTTTGGTCTAGTTTAAGAGCGCTGACAAAAGGCTGGCCCACATACCAGACTGGCCCAATCAAGGGAAAAGGGGTAATGCATTGTCAGAATGATTGTACTGTGTCTCTTCATTGGCAGATCTGTGTCTGTTTCATGAACAGTGTGATGGCCGAAGAATGTCATCAGAAATGTGAAGGCAGCTTTTAGAACTAACTATATGGCTTTGTCCTGTATTCTGTATTGCTAATAATGTGCTGTTTATATGAAACATTTATCTTTTTACCGAGCTGTATCACACCACATATAGTGTCAGTGACACGAGTAATTTTGTTCAATGCTCCCTTATTCTAGAAGTATTTTAGAAGGTTTTTTACGCCACCCGAAATTTCACCTGCGTCATAATCTCTTTCCTATAGGTTGGTTCAGATATTCCATAAAAGACGCCTGCATTTGAGAGCATTGCATCGCATCGTCAGTTTACATAAGCCCATCTCCTACTGCACTAGTTTGTGACTGTCCTTTGTGGACTAGTGTGCGCATATCAGTCTATTAATAAAACATGCCACTCTTCATACTGAGATATTGCTAAGATTACCATGCCCCTCCATTGGGACAGCCTATGTAAGGACTACAGAGAACAGCACAGAAATAGACTCCCTAGAAACCACTTCTGCCCCTCTGTGCATTTGAATTATATCGTATATATTTTACCTGTACTGCCCGCATATTGTTTCACACTATCGTACCCTGCTGATATAACTTTATCTTAAAGGATAGACCTCTATGAAATACAGTTTCAGCCTTTCCCACATGTATTGTGTGCAGGCACTGATGACACAGCATTGGCCTACTGCCACTAATAGAATTATGTTAAAAAAAAAAAAGCATACATGTCCCAGAATGCAGCATGGCACACTAGTCTGTAAGCTTGGGAGAGCTAGAGTCCATATGTTAGAAATGTATTATTTTCACACAGAAGACGGTCCTATTCCAGCCAAATATGACAGCATACTAAACCACTGAAGCTCATTCAATAAAGTATCTATCTATCTATCTATCTATCTATCTATCTATCTAAGACACCATTCATTGTTTTTGAATGAAGGAGGGGAGAAAGAGAGAGACACTTTTTAGGACTGCTACATCTAAAATTTAATCTAGCAGAAATACTCAAATGTGAAAAGCCTAATAATGACAGTTATAAAAATTAGTTCAGTCTCTGGTAAATAAAATGCTGCACAACAATAAATAGATTTGAAAGATTTCATTTCCACTGAACATTTTATTGATAAAACAGTGTGTTTAAAATCTCTATTCATTGCAAAAGACAAAGTAAAATATAACAAAACAGAGTAAACATACTGCTATCAAATAATGGTTGATGAATGTTGCTTGGGGTATTTTGACTAGAAAATTAGAATCTAGACAATTTTACAAATTTCCAAATCAGAAATGCCTCACTCATTTCATGTTTATTTAAAGATGGATTAAAAGGTTTTATCTACAGTATTTTTGTGAAAGGCGTGGAACAATTTTACAATGGTGCCACACTCTGGTGAATGTTGGTAATTTTTGTATCTTCACTTTTTGTGCATGTTGAAACTGTGAAACCCTGAGATCCATGATTGTACTGATTACTGGTAGATGGCACCAGTTGATTTGACTGTTTGCACCAGATTGCACTGGGGAATTTTAAGTAATGACCAAAAGATCCAGAAAAAAAGCAGTCTTTAACATAATGGATTTCAGGGCAAATTAATTTTGGGATAAACAAATTTAGATCAATTATTTAAAGCATCATGTAAATATCAGAGGAAGCCTCCAGAGCAATCATAATGCTCAATATATTTTAAAACTAAACTTCTTTAGTCTTCATTTGGAATGCATTTACCTCTTTAGAAGAGGAGTCTTACTGGAAAAGAATCACAATGCGGCTTTTTGCTCAACACAAATTCATCCCAGCTGGAGTTAAGCAGGGAAAATAAATCACATCTCCAGGCTATTTACTGTCAAAACATTTTTTTTCTTCCACTGGATCTTAAAATCCAATGACAAAAAATCTCCTCTCCTAAACAATTGACCACCCACTGACAGCACAACAGCATTAAGTTAGTGTTCTCTCATGACTTTGTTAATTTTCCCACTGTTCTGACAAATATCTCTTCCACACGTCCCTCATCAACTAATCAAAACCCTTGCGTACAATTCTATATGTGCATGGGGGGAGTTTTCAGGATGGTCAACTGTCTCCGGCAATTAGCTTTTACAATGAACTGGCAAGGGACATGGATAGATTATTATTTCACATGCACATGGTTTCACATGCAATATAACTCACATTCTCTGAAATCCGATGGAGACTGTTCTAACTCATCTCCTCTCTGATTTTCCATGCCATTACCACCCTGCCGTGAGTCATCACTGCACCTCCTGGGTTCTCCTGGGACCTTCTTCCGACGTGATCCGGTGGCACTCCTGAATGGTCCTCAATCCACTCCACTGTCCATGCCACTGCCTCCCTGCTGAGGGTCACCCCTGCCTTCCACTGCTTGATCCTGCATCTCTGGCTTGCTGGGCGGTCTGCCTTCAGCTTCACAGATGACCCTGACATGATCGATACAGCCTCTAGTTGGCCCCTGGCTTGACTGTGCCTAATGACATGGGACTATATCCTGGGATTCTAATGGGACTCCTATATGACTTTATTTACCAAAATTTTCTTGAAATGTGTATCTAATGGAATAATAGTGGACTACCCGCCATCTGAGAGACTGAAAACCTGCCCTAGGCAGTTGGGTTAGCCCCTTGAGCCGTCGGAACTGCCCAAGGTTTCTTCCTCTACCATAACAAGTAAAAACAAAAAACGCTGCTAGGGAGTTTTTCCTTGCCCCTGTTGCTCATTGGGCCTCTTGTGTTAAGCGCTTTGTGACATGCCTTTTGTAAAAATAAAATAAAATTGAATTGAATTGAATTGAATTTCGGCTTATTATATATTACATCACCATAACTAAAACGTATGTCTAATATCAATCTAGTCTACTGTACTTAATAAAAAATGTATGTCCTGCTGGGATATTTACTCCTCTGAGCCTATTAGGATTGTGGACTGTATATGACAAAAATGTCAGACAGTACCAAGACAGTGGTTGTTCCTGGTTACAGGTTGCTGTACTTGGTTCACCTACTTACTGTATGGGCCTGCCCTTTGTTACTGTAGGTACCATGGCACATGGTCACATGCTCCTTGCCTCCCTGGGCTTGTTGTTCTAATCTAACACCTAACTGAGGGGGGAAAGACCTGAGTCAGGGTCATATGACCTCATGACTGTTCTGTGGAAGTGCAATCCTTTGACCGTCATGGCTGATTTTCATAGCTCCCTAATTTTGTGTGATAGTGTAGGCTACTGAGTGTTGTGATTAAGATGTGTCCTTAATATCTCTACTTGGTATGTCATGAGATAGTTGTGGTTGGGCACAACTGCTGTTTCAAAGGAAACGTCTACGTGCTTTTCGCATGCGCTATGCAAGATCCATGAGTAATAAGGAGGGCAGGAGGACAGACTGTCGTCTTTCTTGGATTTGAGAAGTTTCAGCGCATCAGGAGAACCGGCCAACACCGACTCGTGTGTGGTTCAACAAGTGTAAACTGTCACATAGGGACTGATTATCCAGCTCTTCCTTACATGGTTCACAATATCAGCTGGGTAAGTGCATCAGACTACCAAGGACATGAGTCTACCTTTAATACAAACATATTGGTGGTGGAATTGTTGGACTCTTTGTTTGGTTCACTGTAAGTTTGGTTAGCTGATTTTGTGGTTGGTGATTCATGTGGAAATTGAAAGAACTTTGTGGTGGTAAATTTTTGGTTCAGACTAATACCTGTTCCCTCTCTGTTTTCATTCTGTAAACACAACAGAATCATGCATTCAGTGTTCCTATTTTTAGTCCTTTCAGAATAATTGCGTGTAGGGAGACAAGAATCAGCATGCCCTCTATCCGCCATTTGCATTTCCAGAACAACTTCCTATTTTCAACCAAGCTTCCTTTTTCTTATCAACATCCTGCCAACATGCAGCTGCTGGGCCATGCCCTCTACCCCCACTGTGTGTCCCCTGCCATCCTACATGGACCTCCATAAGTACCCATGTTCCTTTTTTAAACATAACCATGCTGGAATGGAGCATGACATCATGTGAAAAGTATGTCTATTCATTTATTATGATTAGGATTCTTGTATAGACTACTACTTATGTACTACTTAGGCAGTTGGGCTAGCCCCTTGAGCCGTCGGAACTGCCCAAGGTTTCTTCCTTTACCATAACAAGTAAAAACCAAACGCTGATAGGGAGTTTTTCCTTGCCCCTGTTGCTCATTGGGCCTCTTTGTGTTAAGCGCTTTGAGACTTGCCTTTTGTAAAAATGCGCTATATAAATAAAATTGAATTGAATTGAATTGAATTATGTACCATACATACAGTACACACAGCATGTACAGCTATGGGACAGTAAATGGTTATACTTATGAAACATAATAACTAAGGTCTTAACAGACATTACGAAGAGTTCAAGGGGGAAAGCCCATAGCATCCATACAATAATCATGCTACAGAAACTCCTCCTCCCGCAGAGCATGTCTGTTACATGTGTCTTCATTTAGACACAGTCGTGCCCTTGGCTCCTTCTTGTCTGAGAAAATACATAGGGCTCAGACTGGCATTAAAGAAAATCACTCAATTACAAAAAAGGAGCTCTAATCTAAAACTGGTCTCAACAGACCTTTTGTTTACCTTTGAGTTGCTTTTCTCTCTCTTTTTCACTCACTCACTCACACACACACACACACACACACTTTTAATTTATCATCTAATTTTTTCATGTTTAAATGCAAGTATCTCTCTTGCTTTCATGTTATTGACCTGTGTGTGTGTCTGTGAGTGTAACTGTACGTGAGTTATAGGCCTACGTGCATGTGTGTCCCCTCCCTCTCCCTTTGGTTGTCCAAATGACAGGATAAGAATGACCTCATCCTGACTCATGTTGTGAGGTCTTTGATAATGTGTGGGTTGTCCAGTGGCAGATATTTTTTCAGCTAAACCTGTTGTGACATGCATTTGTGAGGATGCAATGAGGTGTGCAGGCAGTTGTCAGCTGCGGCCCACTGTGCTCCATGCTGATGCTGCCCTGCCTTTTCACAAAGGGATATTTATTGGTCTTAAATAATGAAAGTTGGGGCTTAAATTGTAGCATTTTATTTGATGTCAACCACAAGCTAATGCTAAACTAAAACACGGTAACCTGTATGGCTTTCATGCTCCCCATCACTGGCCAGTCAAAGTGAAAACTTGGCTTAACACCATCTAGTAGAATTTCCCCTGTCGAACGATCTTCATTTACAAAGCACGGTGAAGGTTATTTATAACAGACAATTCAATTAGTCTCTACTGTGCTCTGGACTCCGCCCTGCTCTCTCGGCTTGCTTGTCTGTCTGTCTGACCCTCACTGGAGGATGGCGGGCCTGCTATGGCAGCCATGCCCAGATGACCAATGAGATGAGCCTCTGTCAGGCATAGGCATCTGATAAATTATTATCAAGCCTCGAAAAGTTAATTGATAAACTATAAACAAAATAGTGGGCCTGTCTTGTATTTTCCACAATTTTCTCTCCTTTTCATTCATTTCTTATAGGCTAGTCAGTATATAATCACAGGATTGTGGTGCTAATAATGCCACAACTGGCTTACTGGCAAGTGCTTTTCAGGGCAATGGGCTTTAGAAATTACATGCAAGACCATTTTAGGAGCTTTATTTTAATTTACAATAGCTAATTATTTCACATACACTTCATGACATTGAGCTAAAAATATGTGCTGTTAGCCATATTAGGTCATGCTGCTGGCCTGAATATCGGAGATTATTGGGGAAAACAACAGCTGTTCACCTTCATTCAGTTCAGCAGTACTGGAGAGCTTTGAGGGTTAAATTACAAATGTACTCTATATGGCTGTTGTAATACTATTAGTACAGGTGGTATCTTTGTTCACCCTTAGGAAACCACATAAAAGGGGCTGCATAAAAGGATATGTCGGTGCTCTTCTTGTTTTCCTTGCTAGAGAGGTTGGACTGGAATTTCGATGAAGTAATCAAGACACAATAGTGGAATGACCGTGGGACATTTTGTTTGTCCTTCAGAGTGTACGAATGCATGGCTACGATGACCGTATCACTAAACCCTTGGATTTCTCAGTTCCCGTGGGTCTGGGTAGACAGTGAAGCGGCTACGTCCTCTGCGCATGCGCTTTGCAAGATCCGTGAGTAATGAGGAGGGCAGGAGGACAGACTATCGCATCCATGGATTCGAAAAGTTTCAGCGCATCAGGAGAACCAGCCGAAACCCAAATCGTGCGTGGTTCAACAAGTGTAAACTGTCTAGTTGATACCGAAGGGATAATGTAAACATTCTGGCAGAAACAACTACTTAAAAAGTTTGCTGGACAAAACTTTTTTTTCTGTGACAGGACTGGTTGACCAGATCTCGGAGCATACAACTTAGCGGCCAGTCTCGAGCGCTCTCCTTTCTCTGAAGCCAGTGGATTGGAGCAAATTCTATTGTGATGCTAAAATGAAGTCGGAAGAGGGAAAGGGCTGACAAACGATCAAACGTGAAGCTTTCCACGGAATACTACACACTAACATTTGTTTAAAGGGATATTACTTTTGCACTTAGTTTGGGGTTTTATTTTTTCGTAGTGCTGCAATACCTTTTAATTTTCTTTTAAAATATGGTTTCAAATCATTTTCGTTTTCTTCGGGAAATGACCTAATATTTACACTGGCAAACCCTCGTTGCTGTCTGACTAAGAATTTAGTAATGCACGGAAATGATTTATCAAACAGGAGTGGACATTCTTATCTCGCCATGTGTGGTTTCTGAGAAGCTGAGAAGGAGAGAAAATAACCGCATTTCTTTAGTCCCCGGTTCATCCTCTCAAGTAGGCTTTGGTTGAGTGAGCCGGAGAGAAGGACTGCCTACGGTCCACACCTCTTCTTGCTTCTGTTACCGACTATGGATAACAGTTCTACTGGTTCTAACAGCACCGTTTTCCAGAGGGGAAAGTCACTGTATGTGCAAGCACGGCTTCAGGGTGGAGCTCCCTGGGGGTTTACGCTCAAAGGTGGCCTTGAACATGGAGAGGCTCTCATCATCTCCAAGGTGAGGACTCGTTAGATTTTATAATTTAGACTAATGGTGGAAATTTTGGACAATTCTTTCCACCTTCTTACAACTAATAGACATAGCCCCATGCTTCTGGCATCCCCACCACGACCACATTAAGTATCCCATTGTTTAAGTGGTCTTTATGTGTATTGAGTCTAGTAGATTTGTTAGGCTTTGTTTGTTTTTCCTTGGCACACCATGCAGCTGTTTTACATATACCACACATAAGAACAGATGAGTTTAGTAATTCATGCCTCAAAGCTTTTGTACCTTTATAATAGTGACATATAATTACGCACCTGTTCTTCGTGCTAGGGAAGTTAAAAACTCATTACCACTGGTTTATATTCTTCTCCCTGAAAAGATGGGCATGAAAGAGTCCTCTGGACGAGCCTAGTCTTCTCATACCTAATGGCCCTCCTCAGGACCTCACAAGTGCTTGTTACAAATGAATGTGGCCTTTCAACACAACCGCTTCCATACTAAACCTCTTTCCTTGCCCTGGACAAAAGTATGTCTGCTAATCCACAGTCTTGTGACTGGTGCATTGGTCAGGGTGCACTGTAGGACTGTATGTCTGCAGAGGGCCAAATGACAGCGCGGGGTACGCACTGGTGGTGGTGTGGAAGAGGGCCCTGGTCGCTCACCGGTCTGCCGGTTATGCAGAAGCACCAGTGTCCAAAAGCTTGCATATCCTCTTCATCTCGTTTCTGCATTCACTGTTACTTGAGCCTTACATTATTTGTTTTCATAAGTGATTGTTTGTGTATTATCAAATGTTTTGGAAAAAGACAACCATTTTTTGTCAACAGAAATTTAGATTTTTTGTCAACAGATATGAATGCGTTTCTTATTTAGACGAACTGTGTTTAGAAGTCATATCCTGTTTGTTGGTGCATACATTCTTCTGATGCCATGCGTACAGCGGTGTTACGATCACCCCACCTGAACTCTAACACCTGAACCTGAACACCTGAATACTGGGTGAGTACTGGGAAAACTGAGTCTGGTGGAGGATGGGATATATAGGCTATATAAGGCCTGTTGTGTTTCCTAAAGACTGAATTCCTGCTGCAGTACCAAATCCGGTTTTGTTTGATGACAGACAGACTCCACAGGTTAGTCTCAGGTGAGCGCTGTACAGGGAGTCTTTGACAAGTTGATGAAAGCAAAAATGACCTTTCAACTTAAAGTTCAAACCATTGCACCCCTGTTTGTTTAGCATAACAGCACTGAGATTTGCACATTTGAGAAGTATGGCAGTGCTGATGAACATAGCATATTTCTATCCAGTGATAGCACATGTATTGTCAGACAATGTGCTTTAATCTTCCATAACCTGTGTTTCCAAAACCTGTGTTCATACAGAACACATGATACTTGCGCAAGTAATAGCTGACGACAAAGGGTGAGTACACCTCACTGCCAACATCCAAATTGTGCTCAAAATTTCACTATTTTGTCACTGCAATATTATTATGGCCAGCCTTAATCTCCCACAGGCTTCAAAGCACAGGGGATTCCTTTCCAACTTCCTGAAGACAACAGGGTCCTAGGATGCACCACGGGTGCTTAATGGATAGATTTAGGTACTTGGCCTCTCCACCTTTGTCTTCAGCTTCTTCAGGAAGGCAGACGTCTTCTTAAGAGTTGTGGTTAGGGTCATTTACATGTAAAACTGTAAGCTGTAAAACTGCCAAGCCATACACGTGGGCCAGTTTCCAAAGAGAGAGAATCATGAATCACGAATCATCATCATCATGAATGAATCTTTTCCTTCAAAGCTTCTGTGTGCCAGCAGAGCACCACTCATGCAGCCCAAGACCAGGATGCTACCACCACCATGCTTGACTTTAGGCAAGGTGCTTACCAGGGTGCGGTGCCACCAATGCTGGACACAATCTAAGCAAATTTATCTTGGTCTCATCAGACCGCAGGACAGCATGATTCCAATAATCCAGTAATGTCTTTGAACTGCTTGTCTTCAGCACACAAGAGAAAGATAAACGTGTTTGCTCAGATGGTGTTACTGATGAGGAGCCCCAGGGCAACTGTCTCTTGCTATAGGCTACATCAAGCATGGGGTAGCATCAATTCTATAAGCAAGTTGTAGACAGGCTATTTTAAGTATCATCATCTATAGTGTAATCCTATGAAAATATATAAGTGGTTAATTATACTTTTAATAACAGAAAAATTATACTTTTGTCAGATACAGTGCACAGTCACTAGAGCAGAGTCAAAGGAAACAGTGTTAGGGCTAGTTTTCATAACCTGGAGAGAAAGGAAGAGACAGTGGGTGCAAACGAGAAACAGAAAGAGAGTGAGGGAGAGGCTTAGAGTGGGAGAGAAGCCTGCTTGTCTTGGATTCTATCCCCAGGTATCCGAGCTCTGGGTTCATCCAGCCTCATCATCATTAATGTGAGTTCACTGTGCTCTCGCTGAGGAGGCAATTTCCCATATCCCACAGATTATTGGGGAAGTTTTCATATCATTTTCACTCAAAAGTTTTGTTTTTGTTTCTTGTAGAAAATACATGGAGGTGGGAGGTAGGGGAGGGGGATATTATTCCTCCTGTTGTTTTTGTTTCATGGATACAACTTTGGTGTTCCACAACGCAGGACTTCTAATTTAACACTTTAGTTTTGTAATTGGGGCCTGTAGGCCTCACTGAATGAAGCCTACCTAATCTATTGGTAATAGGTTTTTGGTGGAGACTGTCATTAGATGCAAAATAGTTGTGTGTTTATGATCACATTTACACTTTTACACTTACACTTTCCAACTGATTGGCAAGTATCATTGTCTGAAATCCATAAATGTTCTTATACTGTAGTCTTTTTTAAAGAACACCAAAAGTATAACAAAGTTGAATAACAAAATGCCATTAAAATGTGTATCATGGGTTTCAGTCTGTATGAACAGCCATGGAACCCTGTGACCATCCAATTAGATTAAGTATAGTTTTGAGAGGGGAAAAATGTGATTTCGGTCAATTTTGACTGAACACAACAGGAGGGTCATTAATTCACTGCAGGGCCATTTTCCCATTCTGTTTCAGAGTTATTGAAGTAGCACTGATTGCTCTAAACTACTGAGCTGAAGTTAAATGTTTTGGGAATGTTATATATGTTTTCTTCTGGCTTTGTGAGAGTGTTTTGTAGATAAAGTGTTTAGCGGGTCTAAAAGTGGATGGGCAAGGCAGGCTGCTCCACTGGCCTTATTTGGTGATTTGGATTCCATGCTGGGAGAAATGTCTCAGACCAGGCAGGCTCTCTTTCTCAGTTGACAACTGAGTTGCTTTGAAAAAAAAAGAAATGAAACAGAGAAAACAAAAACAAAGAGAAAAGGAGTGACAGTGTTCTGCCAAGGGTGATGAGAGAAACCTCCTCCAGCTCCTGTGTGGATGGGAGTGGATGTAACTTCTAGGACAAACAGGAAGCATTGACAAAGATATTTTTAATGGGAAATTAGGTAAGGCAGAGCCAAGCTAGTTAGACAATGTATACCTCTGGACTGCCCAATAGCAGCGTATAGCTAAAAATGTATTGTGATAATAAATATAGTGAGCTAGATTGGTGACATTGTTCTGAATGTGGACATGAGGCCATGCTTGTCAACATACTTTTCATTAAAAGCTGTGAAGAAGCAAACATTAAAAGCACACATTCACATTCGTGTTAGTAGAAAACATCACCTCCTTCCCTGAAGTTCCTGATTCCTGAAGTGGTAAGGTTCCAGGATATCTCTGAAGTGGGTTTGGCTATTCACCTCGACACCCACATCATGGGTGAGGGAGAGACCCTGAACAAGCAATGGTCACAACAAGTGTCAGTTGCTGAGACCAGAGATCTAAATACTGACCATGTGTTTAGTCAGTAAACCTAAAAGAAGTATACTATAATCACACCAAACAGCATTCACGAGTGACTGTGCATACTGTGTGGATAAGTATTAGGTTGTTTGGCTGTGGAAGATAGGGTTGAAGACAGTCATGTCAGGCATGTCAGTCTGACTGGAGGCTGCAGGGACAGTGGTACCACACCATCCTGCTGAGGGACAGGGTGGAAATATTTTAACATGATCAGCAGATGTTTTGTATGTAATAGTGCACTTAAGTCATACGACACACACTAGAATGAACCCCCTACCCTACCCCTCCCAAATACAGTCTCTTTTTTTTCCCTTCAGCTCCCAACACTGCTCTCCCCCTCCCCTCCTGAAATGGGGAAGTGCAACCCGGAATGCAGCTCGGGGTTTCTGGCAGGATTTTGAGAGAGAGAGCGAGAGAGAGAGTGAAAGAGAGAGAAGGAATGTCAGTAACGGAATTTGCGAGTGCTCGGCTCTTCTGAAAGGCAACAAGAGGGAGAAAAGAAAAGCCTCGAAAAAGAGATAGCAAATCCAAACACGCACTTCATGTCGACTGCATACTGATTTCCCGTCCGACGCTTTTCTCTCCCTTAAGATGTCCTTTTACTGGGCCCACTTTGAATGTAGCACTCTGTTTACAGGGTCCTGACCATTAGAGAAGCTGTCCCAGTGACCTACGACTTGCAGGGCCGAGGGTTAAAGAAAGGTTAGGAGAATTAGTCTCTTTGTCTGCCACCTTATTAATACCTTCATTGTCAGGGGCTTGGCAACACATCTGTACTTAAAAGATTCCTTTTACAGGCCCCCTGGCCACCAAAGTTAGGCAGAAACGCACAGTGGCCCTTTCTCATGGCCACAACAGGCAGTCTCAAAGAGGAAATGTAAAACACTACCATGCTTGTCTTTCAGATTACTTCAAATACATCGCAGTCTGAAGAAAAGAATATTAAGTGAGAAAGTGTCAGGGTCTACTGGGCTGCCAAAGTTTTTCTAACCCCAGGAAGTGTTTAAGTGCAACTGTGTGTGTATGTGTGTGTGTGTGTGTTTTAAGTCTCTAGAAAGACTGTCTTTTTTATCCATGTTTGGATATGTCATGTTTTATCCAAGTAACATCAGTGTATGGGTGAGTGTGGTGCAATTCTTTTCTGTGATGCTAACAAGTGCTGTTGCATATTTTCACACAGATTAAAATTAACTGAAGGAAGTAGCCAGGAAGCCATTGTATGGTGCACTGCAGGTTATGAGTGCCTGCAGGTTGCTCTCGAGAGATTTCGTCTACATGGTATTGTGATATCCCGTGTGCTGTGTGCATAGCTTTGATGGGGAGCCAGCGTAATGTTCCCAGGGGAATGATTTCACCATTGCGCCATGTGCTCTCTGTCAGCAGACCCTTGAGATAAGGCAGGCAGGATGATCCGGGGGTTGGGGGGGGGGGGGGGGGATTATAAGAGGTGACACATTTCTGGACACACCTCTTGAGCCCCAGTCCTGGCAGCCCAGGAGTAGCAGTGTAGCTTCACCTAATGTCTTCATTCAGGCGTGAGAGTCATTGAGTTGAAGGTGCCCACGACTGGCCTTGAAGAAGGATCACCCTAGTCTTTTCTTGTCTATTCAAGACTAAATAAATTGTACACACATTCATTGGGACCTCTCTCTCTCTCTCTTTGTGTGTGTGTGTATGTGTGCGTGTGTGTGTGTGTGTGTGTATGAGTGCTCAAGCGTGTGTGTGTGTTCATGTGTGCGTGTGTCTGTATGTGTGTGTGTGTGTGTGTGTGTGTGTGTGTGTGTGTGGCCATTTCTGCAGGTTGAGGAGGGTGGGAAAGCAGACCAGTTGGAACATCCCCTGCAGGCGGGCGACCAGGTGGTGATCATCAACGATGTGGAGCTGAGCGGCTTCAGACAGGAGGCCATCTCTCTGGTTAAAGGCTCCTACAAGACTCTCTGGCTGACCGTCCGCAGGTGAGTCCAACCTCTCCTCACTCTCTGGAAGCACCACCAAGTAAAGTCAAGTCCAGTCAAGTGTTTTTTTATTGTCATTCAGCCCTATACACCGTATAAAGTGAGATGAGACAACGTTCCACCATGGATCCAAATGATGCTACATTTAAGATAACAATAAATAAGACATTTGGGACAGGCTATGTATGGTTTACACAGGCTAAAATTAACTTAGCATGCTACATGTAAGTTAAGCTACATCTACTGCACCGACATTATAAATATACTATACATAAAATGCACCCCGATCAGCTTCATCTTATACTTGCGGACAGTGCAAGCCTTTGACCTATAGTGTAGCTCTGAGTGTTTGATGTGTTGAATGACAGGAGGCAGCAGGTTTCTCAGTAAAGTCAAATCCCCAGATACAAGGGTCTTCTCTGGCTCTTTTCATCATTGGGCTGATAGCACTTCCTGTTGACCGGCTCACTCTGTCATCACAGATTTGCCCAGCCTTGCCTAGTGCTTCAAAGCTAAAACAATGACACAGAGACACAAACACATCTACAGACACACACACACACACACACACACACATACACACACAAACATACAGACGCACACACACACTGATAAGTCCATGGGGCTTGGTGTTGGAGCTACTTGAATAGAAGTTGGCTTGGCCTGGTGAAGCCTCAGTGTCTTTGTTATCTGGGCTCACAAGGGCTAGTGTGTGTACGTGCTCAACGCCCTGGGGAGGGTAAAAATAGGGGAGAGCGTGCCACACAAACGCACACACACACACACAGACACACACAGACACACACAAACTCAGTCACACAGTCTCGCAAACAGACGCAAACAAACTCAAACACACAGCCACATGCAAATCACAGACCCTCTTTAGAAACATTGCAAAGAAAACATAGATAAGATACCACCGGTGGCAGCTGTTATAGAAGGCCAGGCTCCTGGCACTTATCAGCACTGTCCTCTAGAGGGCAAACTCTGTGAGATTGGACTGAAAAGGCCCATGCACTACAGCAGTCAGAAGAGCAGCTTGACCGTCAGCACCGTTCTTCCTGTTTGGCTCAGCTGCAGCATGTTTATATGGATGAGGGTTATCATTGGGGTATCAGGTGGCCGAGTCACTCACCGCTCTGTGGCCCCTAGACTGAAAGAGGGGGACTGTGTGTGTGTGTGAGGCTCCTGCACAGAGTGTGGCCCTGCCCTGGGTTGGGTTGTGTTGGGCTGGGCTGGGCTGGCTCGGGCTGGCTTGGGCTAGGCCGCTCACAAAAGGGCCCGGGGCATAGAGGTAGTCTGTGTGCACACAGCCAGTACCTTCTTTTAGTCCCCATTAAGGAGCCATAATGGGCGCCATTGTCCCACACCTGGCTTTGTTCAGGCCCAGTGGCTGGTGTCAGATTCTCTGGGATAACTCAGGCAGGATTTGGGGTGAACGCCTCTGAATGGGGGAGGGGAGTGACGGCTAGGGGTGTTGGGCGGGTGGAAGGGACGGGATCAGGCGGGGAAAGGGGGTCAGTTCTCAGGTGTAGCGCTCCAGCAAAGGAATGAGCTGGGAGGTTAGGGTAGGGTAGGGATTGAGTGGCTGGGGAGATCTAGGTATGCTGCTTACAATTGTGGCTGTTTTGATGGAGAGAGAGAGAGAGAGAGAGAGACAGAGAGAGAGAGAGTGAGAGAGAGAGAAAGAGGAAAAGGGAGAGAGAGAATCAGGGAGGGGGGTCCAGTGCAAGGCCGGATCTTGTGTCCTCAGGCATGGCTCAGGTTTTGTGGTAGAGGGTCAGTAGAGCGCAGGGGAGACTGAGAGGGAGGGAGAGAGCCGGTCACTTGAGGAGGCTCAGACACAAGCAGGAAACACAAGCCATCAGAAGCCAGGAGCTGGAGCCAGTGCCGGACTCTCATTTGCATCCCGGTCCAGAGTCCAGTCCTGGGCAGCCCGTTGGGGGGTGAGCAGCTTTCCCTCCTTAGCAGAGTTCAGATTTCCTTCTAGTCCACAGCATGGTCATAAAAACAACCCCTGATTCTGTGCAAGGAGGAGGAAGTTGTTGACTCAGCGAAGCCCTTGATCAAACAGGCTTTCCTCCCCCCCCCCCGTGGATGACTGGTTTGGTCCCAAAGGCATTAAAGAGTGGAGAGGGAGAGATAGCGGCAGCCTGGGCAAACAATCGGCGAAAGGCCAACAGCAGTTTCTGCCTGAATGTGTGACATCACATATGTGGACAGAGTGTGTGAAGGAGTTGCACAAGAGAGGACTTGGGACCCGACTCCTTGGGAAGCGGGAGAGACGAGCGCTGATGTCATGTGAACTGCTGAGAACCGCTGAGCAGAGGAAGCAGTGATTAGGAAAAACACTCAAACACTAATAGAGCCGTGAACATTCTGCTTGGCATCTGTCTATGCCAAGGGGGGGAGTTGCAGGTAGAAGAACAGGATCCGTCTCGCACTGTCCTGCTGACATGGACATTGTGTCCCCTTGAAGACAACGTGTCCCACGCGATGGACGGACCATAAGGACGGATTTCACTTCAAAATATTTGTTTTCAAACAGAACAAAAAAAAAAAGGTCTGTTTTTAATGCTTCTGTCTGTCAGAATGAGCTGTTGAGTGGCAGATTGTGCCTCTGTGTTACTGAGGAAGCAGCGGACTGCCTGCTCTCTGCGTCTGAGCTGCAGTGGTTATGGAGGAGGAGAAGGACACTGTGAGGGAAGCACACAGGTATGTGGCCTCCCACGCTGGCTCGACTTGAAATGGTAGCTTAGCTGCTGCTGCCAAAACTGAAATAACTGAAATAAGTTGAAGTAAGCTAACTGAAATAAGCTGATGTTAGCTTAAATATAAAAGGCTATATAAAGGATAGGGAGCTGTGTTTAACTCTTGTTATTCAGTGGTAACTAACACAGAAAGTGATGATTTTGTCCTTTGGCAAGAACTGTAAGCCATTTGCAATACAACCAGTCAGAATTTATAGCCCGATCTAGGTTAGGGTTAGGCATTGCATCGCACCAACTAGTGTAATGCTAACACACTGCAAATGAGCCAAGCTCGTAGCCAAACTTAAAGCTAAAGTGCTTAGACAACCCTGCGCCCCTAGCCATGCTCCCCACCAGAAGATGTCTTAGAGAAGGACCTGCCACAATGTGACAATGAGGAATGCAGTAAATATTTAACGATGTCCTGTGAGACGATGTGTTCTTGCCAAGTTTCTCTGCCTAGCACCTGCCATCTCTCACTCCTTCTCTTTCTCTCTCTCTCTCTCTCTCTTTCTCTCCCTACCTTTCTTCTCCCTCTCTTCCTCCCTTTCTTTTCATTGCACTGTTCGCCTTCCCAGATGCTTCATCAGCCTCCATGATTTTAACTAACCCTAGTGTAACATGACATGAGCGATCGTGCTGCAATGGAAACCTAAGGCAGCGACTGTGTTCCCTTACTGTTGGATGTTAATAAGTAACCTGCTTAGGCGAAGCCTGAAGTGCAGTGTGGGTGGCAGTTGAATGTGGGGCTTTGTGATGGGGAATCTACTGCTTTGGCACCAGACTGCAACTAATGACATCGGAAGTGACTGCATGTCATGTTCGCTCTCGATAGATTATTTATTTGTCCTTTCGAAAAATTGTTCTGTGTCATATACGGCACGCCTGATATATTTATACAAAGAAAGGCAGAAAAAAAACAGCCGGACAAGACAAAAGACAAAATAGACACACACGCACACACACACACCCACACGTACACAACATCAGAAGACACAGACCCCACCACACAAATTGTGCATAAGATGCTAAAGTGCTGTTGTGCATGCTGTGTCAGCTCTGCACCCGTTCACATTGCAAATAATGACTTTATGTGCACCAGAGTGTTTAAAAATTAAACAAAATGAAAGGCCTGATAAGCTTTTATGATATGCTGTGCTGGGGATATCCATGTGCTACAACTGTCGTCAATTCTTCAATTCACTCAAACTGGAGAGCATTGGTCTCCCTAAATTCACTTTCAGTCGGCATGACAACTCTGTCAGCTCTGTTAATGGTAAATGAACTAATGGGTTTGAAGTGCGCGTCATTACAACCAACCAACCAACCAACCAATTGAACTCAGATGCCAACAATCTCTTGATCCAAAGTCTGTACCTTAAAAAAAGGTAGATGTAGGATCTAAAACTATTAGGGATCAGTTCATAGTCAAGCTGACAGAAACTGGCTGCCACACACGTTTTGTTCTGTGGTAGCTCACTGTTAACCTGCAACCTGTTAGGGAACATTCAGTTAGTAATTATGTCACACCTAAATAATCAAACATTTAACTACACATGATTAAGTCATCACATAGTTTGACTCACTACTCACTCCCATGTCATCCAAACACTACTCTCTCTCTCTCTCACTCACTCAATCTCTCCCTCTTTCACTCTTTCTTTCTCTCTCTCTTTCTATCTTTCTCTCTCTCTCTTTCTCTCTTTCTCTTTGTATCTTCTCACTCTCACTCTTTCCTCCGGAGCAGAATGTTGCGTAATGCTCACGTCTGAGTCTCCATCATCAAGGCCCCATAAAGGGGCAAATGCATGTGGCTATATGAAAGGCTGTCTGCACAAAACAAACAGAGTGACCATTGAGGAATGTTACTTCTGCC